>JXSR01S053768.1:58599-74714 GCA_000969725.1 Ophiothrix spiculata
AAAAAAAAATCTAGCGACCGAGTTGTCCTGGTATTCTCCCGGTATATACCCGGGAAATGAAAATTAAATTGCTCATTAAAATCTCATTTGCATAAGCTCTGCTGCCTGACTGTAAAATTGTTCCCAACAAACTATTGAGCCATTTTCAAGAAGGTTGTTGGTTTTGAAAGAGATTCAACATGTTACAGCATTGTTCAAACAAATCGACATCCCTAAATTATTATTATTTTTGTACCACTTGATAAAATGTTGTCGATTTGGGATGACGCACTCAGCAACATGTCTGAATCTGTAGATGCATGCCAAGATTGACCTGATGATATATAGATGATGATTGTTTCTACCATTCTCACCTGTCGATTTGGCCACACCTGCAATACAGCTGATAAGCATTTGGGGCATATGGCATGGATCTCAACCACAACAAGGCCTCAGGAGCCTTTAAATAAGTCCATCTAGATTGTTGTATTGGCATATGAATAAGATCCATTGTTACAAACCCACGAAAAATTGAGTAAATATACAGGGTTATCGAAGTTCAAGGTCGTGTAACTCACAATTGGGAAATCATTTGAAGCAAATCTGTACATATTCATAACCACAAACTGTGATATTCTGCTTGCATATGGTGAAAAAAACCCAGCAAAACAGCATAGTTAATTCCTGTTTTTATCATTTTTTTAAATAAGAATGAAACACATGTGACAACAAACTCTTATAGTTTGTGTATATCGTATGCTAAGTCATTAATATTTTTGCAAAACCACCAAAGTCACGCATGAAACAATGAGAGAAACCAACATTCAATGACAACATAATTAATGTGATATATTTTTGAAGCCGTATTTGATCTGAAGTTTTCACCATAAGTGGGCAAGATTTCATACTTATATAAGTATATGAATATGTACTTCCAGTTATTTTCAAATTTCAAGTTATATGCTTATGAACTTCAACGATACTTTTTTGATCCACCCTGTTTTTTCATTTTAAGTGATATTTCACTGTCTCTCTCTATCCAAGATATCCGGTAGATCAGGGTTAAGAGAAAAAAGTTTCTAGTCTGATGAAAAAGTAAGAGTAGCAGTGAAATACCACCCAAGATGCGAGTATATTTACTCAACTTATCTTAAATTTGTGACAATGATTTTCATTCATATGTAAGCCTTCAGGGGGATTAAGCTTACATAATCAGATTGTTAGCAGGCAAGCAAGCAAACAATCCTACCAACATTTAATATATTTTGTCACAACTATTTTGCTTTTGTCACATTTGGTCTATATCAATTAGATTTGTGGAACTCTTGGAGAAAACAAATTACTAAACTATGTTGGCAAAAAATATCAGATATCCCCTTATTTTAAGGACGTTTGTCTGTTTGCCAAATTATCTAAACATACCTCTTGTTCTTTATTTATGTATGCGAGTGTTTTAGCTATTCATACCTTGTCAATTTAACTCCATCTTCAAGTCATTAACATGCACTCCAGGCAATCACACAAACCTCCTCTTTGACTTTGTCTTTGGATTTATGCTCCATACCTTTATTTTCTGTAATAAACCAAAAAAAAAAACATACCAAATCTATCAATCAGCTAGTTGGCATTAATCAAAACACCCTTAAAAGAAACTTTCTTCATGGGTTTTTGTTGTTGTTGAGGTAAATGTGTGGGAGTAAAATGCAAAGTTATATAAACAGTTTAACAGATGCAGACACTTGAATTTTATCAGTAGCGAATCAAGACCAAATGACATGCATCTTCCTAAACCCTAAAAGTAGTAGCCACGCCATTGGATGTTATAGTGACTTCCATCTAGCAACATGGACTTTGATTGGTCAAAAAACAAATTGTGCAATCACTCCGTTAATTTGTTTAAATCAGAAGAAAACAAATCTAAAATTGTAACACATAAAAGCATAAAAAATGTCAAATATCTCTCTCCTTTGGAAGCGACCATAAACTCAATTATCAAACAATGCATTCAAAACAAAGCCTATCTATAATACCCCTTGTAATTGAAAGTTTCAGTCATTGTTACCTTGTCAATTTTCCTACACCTGTAACTCGCTGACAAGTATTTCAAGCAATTGCACAGACAGTATTTCAAATCTTACCCCTGGATATGCACCATGCTCTAATTTTCTGTGATAAACCAAAACAAAACAAAACCTATCAATTTGCTTGGATATACTAAATACACTATAACAACCTAATTCTGTAGTTGACATCAGACAAAATATCCTCTAAGGAAAATGGACTTTACAACAAATTCACTGTGTGGGTTTTTGTTGTTGTAGGGATAAATGTGTAGGTGTCAAAATAAAGCTGGGTAAACAATTTAGCAAAGACAACTTGCTGGTGATTTTATCTACTACACATGGCTCTACTTTCTGAAAAGTTTACTACAAGTATCGCAGCAATCCTGTTCTTTACATTGGTATGATTGTGGCAGAATCATATTTTTATAGATGAAACATAAATAACGACTCTGAGATTTAAGAATAAAAAAAGAAGTTCATAGCACTGTCATACTTCATTACGGTAAAGATGGTATTGCAATAGAATACAAAGTTTGAGTCTTATGCCAAACTTAACGGAGATGTAAGGAAACTTTAGCCCTGATTAAAAACATAAAAGGTTTTAAATAATGCATCAATTATTTATTAGGAAGATCCTTCCACTGCTCATTTTGGTTGAGCCATGTCAACAAATGTACACAAGCATTGTCATAATAACTGAATATGGTAAATTCAAATTTAGTAAAAAGGCAAACAATAATGAATCTTGATAATCTTTAAAGCAGTTCCTTAACTGTTCTAGCATAAAAAGAACATTTGGCAACATCAAGTCAAAATATAATAATACCGGCACTTATATAAGTATAAATATAAGAAATAATACGATGCATGTTCAGAAATTTCAAATTAAATGATACATGCTTTAACCCTTTGAACCCTGGCCATTCTAGGTATATCTGTACCGCTGACCCGAAAGTTAAAAAACACAATATAACCCCTAACTTACTTTGATTTCGTTTTCGATTTCCCTTGCTTTACTTTTGAATTTTAAAGATTTGAATTGTTCCAATAACCAGCATTCACAAAAGAGTACTATTTATGTCAACCAACATATTCGACATTTACGTTGTAGTCAATGGGTGAAGCTACATTTCTTGAAACTTTTTTTGAAATTTTTGAAATTTAGAAATGACCACTTTGGGTAATTTATTAAAATGCATCATAAAATTGGGTCATTTTGTTTACAAGTTCATATCAATTCCATACTGATTATATGCTCCAGTTCATAGTGTAATAGAAAACTAAGTCTGGGTCATCTCCTAGTCATTATTCATGCACCTGTCAGTATGTTTGCTCCACAGTCCCTCATCAATATCTACTCTATTGTCAGGTATGTGCAGGTGCTTCCAGGCTATGTAAAGCATAAAGAGGATCAGCTATGCCAAACTAAATGGGCATGTCGGAAAACTTTTGACTTGACAACTACAGTTGGAATATATAAGATAATAAATTGATACATATGAGCTGGTCTTGTCTACTTAAGTCATGCAACAAAACTTTGTATGAAGTTTTGTCAATCAAAGTAAATATCTGAGTTGGACAGTACATTTATCATATCAAGTGTACCGCTAATAGTTTCATTAATACTTTCGTCGTCGTCGTCGTCGTTGTCGTCATCGTCATCATCATCATCTGCCCTTATATTCTTTTAATTCAATGCTTTACATTCTTTGAGAAATGCCTTTTATTTGTAGCATTTAATGCTTTATATTCTTTAAAAAAAATCCACTTTAACTTATATTTCATTAAGCACTTCCAACTTATAAAATTTGAACACACACACATTGGTCCTTTTATTTACAGACCAATAATATTATACATTATTGGAAGACTGGCAACAAAGACTGAATTAACTTCAGTAATTGTAACAAAACTTGGTAATAATGCCAAAAAGAAATGTCATACTTTTTCAAATTTATTCTTTGACAAAATCTATTGATCTTGTACTCTTATCATGAAATTAAAATGCTTAAGAATCTCTGTGCTATATCGCACCCATTTAAACAGTAACAATAATGATATTGTTACTACTTTATTCTTTCTGATTTTTTCATTTTTTCTGAATACATAGAAATTTTACTGTGCAAAGATATATTAAATATCCAAAATCATTCTAACAATCTTAACCTATTTGTTCAAACATTTCATATTTCCAGATCTGAGATGATAAGTGAATACATTATTCAAACTGTTGTTCCAAATATTTACTGATAAACTAGATTTTTCAAGATATCAATACAGATACGTCAATTCAATATCAAACAATAACGCATCTTACACACTCGGCGACTCTTTTCAACCATAAATACAATGTTTCTGGGACAAATATTTTGACATTTAACAAGATGGTTGACCAATAAAATGGGGACAGGTTACAACAACATAAAGTAGTCACTCTGACAAATTTCATTGGTATAAGCAACATTTCTATGTCAATTTGTGAGGTACAAATACATGCATTTACTGTCATCAATAGCTCATGTAGAGAAAAGTTATGAAACCTTTTAAGGATGTACGACTACTACTTCAGGTGAAATTTGAGATCATTTCTTGACTGTCACTGAGGAGCAGTAAAATTGAAAGGAATTTTATATATAGAAAGAACCCTTAAATACATCAAAAAATCCTTTTTCCATCTTAAAAATTATTTGCAGTCCCTCTTCAAACCACTTACTTCCTGATAATTCTTAGCTCACACAGGGATAGTAAGGTTGGTACAAAATTTTATACAATTTCAAGAAAATTCAAGATTTATTTCTCGTACATTTTCTCTCCTTGTTTTTTATCTTAATTCTTTGACAATTAAGTCTTTCAAAAATTCAATTTTAGCTTAACCTCAATGCCATGGGTCATTGGAATAGAATTTTTAAAGGAGGGACAACATTTTGGGAAAACCAAAGGAGCAAACAGGGATGAAAATGTCCCTTTTAAGATTGGTAGTTATTTATCACCTAAAAGTCACAAATTTGAAGCCATTTCTTAAAATCATGTTCATTTTCATAGAACAAATTATTATAATAAGAAAAGTGGCAGCCGCTCAGCACTTACATTAAGTTAGGCGTCAGTCACCAAAATAAGAGGATGCCACCTTTAATCTGCCTCTAGGTTATACTGGGATACGACATAGTTATGACATGGGGCTAACAGTGTCTACACATGCATTCCCATACAAGGAATAATGTCTAATACTTTGATATCATGCTACATCTATGCCATAATTATATAGTATTAGTTGAATTACTCTACACCTAGATCATAAAAAGATCTTCTAAAGTATCTGTTGTGGTTGTCATGTCACGATGATGTAATCTTTTTTTTTAAATGCACAATCTTTAAATTGTCAAATGCAGCAATGACAAATCAATTGCTGCATAAATCAATGTTTTTCCCAGATTTTAGATTTTGCATAGAGGTATTGAATTATGCAAAACTGCTAACCTCTAAATCCTAAAATGTGGGACATCCAACTGTGGAATGAGGGACATCACAATTGCATGTATAGCAAAACAAATTAAGTAAAATGACAAAATGAGGACCATCTCAGATTTCTGGACTTTTTTATTATCAGAATAAGGGTTTGTCCCTCAAAATGTGGGAGAGTTGGTAGGTCTGTTTATTATCCCTCCAAAAATAAAAACTGTTACTTTATCTACGAAGGTACATGCAAAACTAATCACTTGCGTAGATGATTTGTCATGTCAACATTTGCAAAAAATAGTATAAGTAAAAAACAAAGCTTATATGTTACTTGAATTGGTTGTGGTGGCCAATCATGAACATGCATCATATTGTGTGTTTCTTGTGTAATTCAACTTCTGGATAATTCACGTGTTCATTCTTACATCAAATACAATTTCAAGTTTCCTGAAGAAAAACAAAAACTTTTCCATCAATGGCATTTGTTCACACCTAATAAGAATCAGAACACAATCATCATATAAAATGTCACTCACTCCTTGTCATGTTACATTTTAAGGACATAAGGCAGGCAAACAACATAGTGCTGCCAGATATATGCAAGGTATCATTGAGGCAAGAAAACATGTTAGTCATGTTTCTGATAAAAGGACTAATAAAATAAAAACTTCCAAAATGTCTGAGGGTCTCACATTATTTTGACTTATACAGTAGATAATAATAGCCTCTTGAAAATTGATTTGAGTTCAGAACAATTACTTCCCCATCTATCTTTATAAAAGGTAAAAGTAATGTGTTGTGATATGTATTCAGAAAAATGAATCACTGCAAAAATACACACAATCTGAAACTGACCATCCCTACACATTTTGCAAAATATGACCTGCAAATGAATTAGGTGCTCCCTAAACGTTAAGGATAGCAGTTACGGTAATAGCGTTAGGTGTAAGATTTGGGTTGGGATTAGTGTTAGACTAATAGGCCCGTATTCCAGAAAAGTGTTTAGCTAAATCAAGGTTTTATTTCTCGTCAACAGCACGACTCATTGAACTGTTCTGTTTGAAAGCTGCAATAATGCGTATCATTCCTGGACAGTTGATGCTCAGTTAAACAATTGTTTAGCTAAACATCTTTCTGGAATACGGGCCATAGTGTTTAGACTAGAATTTTTTTGTTGACTAAAGTATACCAAATTTGTGTTGTTTTATCCAAAACGTGCAAAATATTTGCAGCAGAAATGGTTGATTGATTAAATATTAGGTATTACAGTGACAGTAGCATTCACCTCACTGAAACTCCTTATAAAGCTCTAAATTATCAAAACCCATTTTACATCAATTAATCTGATTGCCTTGATCTTTTTAAAAGATGTTTTTAAAAATTATACAAAAAAGATGCATGTTTTGTACATTAATTTTAACCCATTGTTAATCACAAGATCCTTTCTTGTTTTGGCATATAGAGAAGGTATCAATTACTACTTAGGAATGCAATATGCACAAAGATTAATTTTTTGTAAATGAGAAAATGTACATGGAAAATCTGATACAGTATTCCATGTGAAGATAAGTTACAAACAACTTGCTGTAAATGAGCTCTTATACTTGCGAAAATTGAGAAATGCCTTGAAAAATGGTGAACAATATTAGCTCTAAGTGTATTAGTTACCACTTAACCCACATTTCCATATGTACAGGTAGGGATACAGAATCAATCGTCTCGTTTATGTCTTATCAATCTAAAAATCTTGGAACTCCTTATATATTTAAGAAGTATGACAAAATGTATTAAAGCAGATTAAAAAGACAGTAATTGCAACACAGTAGCTATGGGGATTTTTTAAAATCTGAAAACCTTGTAACTTGAAAATGAATGGTCGGAATCGAGTGAAACTTTCAGCATGCATTTTTATACTGTGCTCTTCTCTTTATTTAGCTAAAGAAAAGAGTGGAGGTTACTGTCACATCAGAATCATGAATTGCTCCTTTAAAGGACTTGAACGTTGACCCGGTTTGGATTTGTGATTTTAAATAGCAAATTCACTTTATATATTACTTTTGATCACCATTTAGATTGCAATATTACTAAGAGAATAAAATCTACAGCCCACACAAAACCCTGTGTTTACTATTTTAGACACCATTTACATTTTCATTAATCTCTGTTATTCAAAAAATTTTAATCTCATAATTTGCCATCATAATTTAATGTAAAAACTTCAAGTCCAAATAATTTCAATAACGAAAGATCAATAATATATGTCCAAAGTAGTTGTCATTTTCAAAACGTCAAGTGTTTTCTTATAACTAACATAACAAACAGTCAAATTTGAAATCTCATTATCTCACTCAATTCATTCCTTTTATTATATCCACCACAATTAAAAATTAAATTTCAAGTAATTTTCACAAAAACAGAATTTATTGCAAATATTACTTTTCCAAAAAAAAAGTTCTTAAATGTGAATCAATACACTGCATTTCTTCTATATCAGTCACTGCAAATATGAAAAGAAGTACATTAATGGAAATTAACCAGCAAAAACCTATTCTGGATTACACTATACCCTGGTGTTATATTATAAAACAGGCAGTCTTATTCTGCATCTAATAAGAGCATGCACAGTCTATCTAAGAATCTAATTTGAACATATAATGAGCTCTAAAAGCTTCAGTGTTAGGTCATGTTAGAGACGCCCATTAAACCAGATGTTGATGGAATCAAGATGAGAATACCATACTTGCAGGACAAATTATTTATACATGCATTATTACTAGCTAACATTACTCTGAAAAGCTTCCGTGAGGTAACACCAACAAGCAAACATTCTACACAATTCAAAACAAACATAAGAATTATTTATACATGTTAAGTGTCATATATCAATGGTTTCGTAAAAATAAGATCTCATTACTTCAAGAGTAGACATGGATTCTGAGAAAAAGAATTTGACTAATGGAAGCTTAATTGATTAACTAAATTAACATCCCTGGAGCTATGGATGGTTGCAGAAAGAGCATCCCAATGGTGTATGTCACTAAGACGGTAGAAGACTTCTTGTATTTACATCACATCTTTTGTTGTTTTCTCATTCACCTTTAATTTTTTACACTGTACAATACACACAAATTTGATATAGACATACAAACTACCATTATGAAATTAGTTATTTACACAAATTTTAACTTCTAAGTGAGTTACAATAAAAATCAATCTCAATATGCCGGTGTTTTTTCCTGGTTTTAAAAATAACTTATTTTGTTATTCAGTAATTTTCATTAACTATATTTGTCAAACTTTGTATCATTTTCAAATCAAGTTAATTCTGCAAAAAATATTTTTATCTTAATAGACAAGCACCTGTAAATTATGTTTTTAATTGGTGAAATAAAGTGGAAATGTATAAATAAAAAAGTTGTTTCCTATATATTTCTTATAAAGAAAATGTATTAATTGATTAAACAGTTTTCAGCAAAAACATTTTCTCTAAAATGCTTTATTTTAGCCGACAACAATTTAAAAAAAAATTTGGACAAATCTATAATTATAATTTCATTACTTCATTTCATACTATAATGCATAAGACTAAGTGCTGCATACAAAACAAATGAAATTATATGAATTACCAAAACCAACAAAATTTAAAGCTTAACTCAAAAAATAAGCTGAAGGACACTTAAAACTGGTAATCCTGGACAAATAATGTATCCCTCCTTGGCAACTGACAGAGAAACACACTAACCTGTCAGCTTTAAATAACACATAATTTCATACTTAGCAACATTTTATTTACCTACCAAAAGGCCCCACGTAATGTGTCAACCAAGTCTGATGTGTTCACAAAGAACATTCCGGCGCTGGATCGCAAATCAATATGAGTCCATCACTTAGAAATTTGTGGGGAAATGGATTAGCATTTAGTCACACTTAGTGACATTTAAAAACAGATTGTATTATATAGAAACCTAAATACATAAGGTGATTAGCAAAAATAATAAAGGTTCTATCTAAAGTTAGGAGATAACAAATGACACATCTAAGTCACCTGTACTCTATCAACCTTGAAGTTGCAGTAAGCAACCGATTACCACACGTCAACCAAAATTTGACCATATTTTTTGAATCATATAACAACAATCACCGGGGAGGGGGGGGGGCTACTTACATTGACGGATGGTACGGATATGTGCCGCCCTCAAGACCCCCTTTTCAAGCCTCCTCTTCCGCTCCCCAAGATGCTCTTTCAGTTCTTCTTTTCAAGATTACTTCAGTTCCGAAGACCCCATTTTCGAAGATAATGACTCAAAAATGTGTTTTACTATGTTTTCAAGCTAATTTTGGCCGTTTTTCAGCTTAAATAGTCGTATTTTATGGGAAAAAGGCAGTTCTTGAGACCTCAGTTTGGGAAAAAATCAGTTCCATGGAACATATTTTTGACCAAAAATCCGTTCTGCAAGACCCTATGTTGGATATCGCAGATCTCACATACCTACCAAAAATTTTTGAGTGCCCCCACCCCCTTGGGAACAAACCTATCACGCTAAATATTCAAATAAAAGTATGTTCAAAATTTGTCCATGTGGTAGCAACAAAATTTGTCAAAAATAATACCAAAATCATGAAAGATTCATGCACGATCAAGTCTCTTACACAAAACAAAAACACCACTTCACAAAGTTGTGGGTATGCCATGGATCTTGTAACAGAGTCTGATTGTTTATTGTGTACTTTGAGGCATTAGTCATGATGCACTTAGGTATGAAAACATATTAGAATCAAAAAGAGACCAAGTAATAGAATAAAAACAACAAACACAATCATATCATTTGCTCTAAAAAGACAATTTTCAGCCAAATTCATTTCTTGGGCTTCTGTCAACAGTACTTCTATTTTTCTTAACTTTGAGATTCCAAATGTATGGCTGTTAATTAAAAGCAAACAGTATTCTTTAGGAAGGTTAAAGTTCATGATCTCTTCACTAAAACATATTGTTAGTAACTAAGAAGTTTAATTTTCAAGAATAAAGTAATTTAGAAGTAAAAATGCACAGCAAAAATAATTAATTGTCTATTTTACTTTAAATGTTCAAATTCAACAACAATGGTTATGGATATTAGTAAGTAGTTGTAAGTACCAGTACTTTCTAGAAATGCAATAGAATCAGGAAGTGTTAGGGAAAGTTGAATTTCACATTTGTGATTGTGGCTAATGCCTTTAAGGTTTATAGAGTATACAAGCATTATTACAGGAATATTTGGCCACATCACATGATGAGAAGTTTTTTGATTGTAATTTCATTTCAATTACTGCATGATTATACTGGTATGTTGATAATTTGACAAACATATTGATCAAATGTCAAATTAATGATAACAAATGATGCCATTTAAGCCATTAGTGTACTGTCATGTCTACGTTTGTTTTCTACTTCTGACAGCATATGAAACCAGGGTCACTTGTTTAATATGAAAGCTTGTGAAATATCCACACTTAGACGTACATCTAAATGTCAGGTGATTAAAATAATGTAATAATGTGCCATGCCATCATGTGGATGAAATGTTTGACCATTGTGCGGTTTAATACTAAGTAATGAAAAAAGTGAAGTCAAATCATAGAAATGGGTCATTCTGTTTACAAGTTCATATCAATTCCTGGCTGATTATACGCTCTAGTTGGTAGCCTAAAGAAAAACAAAGTCTGTATTAATTGATTAAACAGTTTTCAGCAAAAACATTTTCTCTAAAATGCTTTATTTTAGCCGACAACAATTTAAAAAAAAATTTGGACAAATCTATAATTATAATTTCATTACTTCATTTCATACTATAATGCATAAGACTAAGTGCTGCATACAAAACAAATGAAATTATATGAATTACCAAAACCAACAAAATTTAAAGCTTAACTCAAAAAATAAGCTGAAGGACACTTAAAACTGGTAATCCTGGACAAATAATGTATCCCTCCTTGGCAACTGACAGAGAAACACACTAACCTGTCAGCTTTAAATAACACATAATTTCATACTTAGCAACATTTTATTTACCTACCAAAAGGCCCCACGTAATGTGTCAACCAAGTCTGATGTGTTCACAAAGAACATTCCGGCGCTGGATCGCAAATCAATATGAGTCCATCACTTAGAAATTTGTGGGGAAATGGATTAGCATTTAGTCACACTTAGTGACATTTAAAAACAGATTGTATTATATAGAAACCTAAATACATAAGGTGATTAGCAAAAATAATAAAGGTTCTATCTAAAGTTAGGAGATAACAAATGACACATCTAAGTCACCTGTACTCTATCAACCTTGAAGTTGCAGTAAGCAACCGATTACCACACGTCAACCAAAATTTGACCATATTTTTTGAATCATATAACAACAATCACCGGGGAGGGGGGGGGGCTACTTACATTGACGGATGGTACGGATATGTGCCGCCCTCAAGACCCCCTTTTCAAGCCTCCTCTTCCGCTCCCCAAGATGCTCTTTCAGTTCTTCTTTTCAAGATTACTTCAGTTCCGAAGACCCCATTTTCGAAGATAATGACTCAAAAATGTGTTTTACTATGTTTTCAAGCTAATTTTGGCCGTTTTTCAGCTTAAATAGTCGTATTTTATGGGAAAAAGGCAGTTCTTGAGACCTCAGTTTGGGAAAAAATCAGTTCCATGGAACATATTTTTGACCAAAAATCCGTTCTGCAAGACCCTATGTTGGATATCGCAGATCTCACATACCTACCAAAAATTTTTGAGTGCCCCCACCCCCTTGGGAACAAACCTATCACGCTAAATATTCAAATAAAAGTATGTTCAAAATTTGTCCATGTGGTAGCAACAAAATTTGTCAAAAATAATACCAAAATCATGAAAGATTCATGCACGATCAAGTCTCTTACACAAAACAAAAACACCACTTCACAAAGTTGTGGGTATGCCATGGATCTTGTAACAGAGTCTGATTGTTTATTGTGTACTTTGAGGCATTAGTCATGATGCACTTAGGTATGAAAACATATTAGAATCAAAAAGAGACCAAGTAATAGAATAAAAACAACAAACACAATCATATCATTTGCTCTAAAAAGACAATTTTCAGCCAAATTCATTTCTTGGGCTTCTGTCAACAGTACTTCTATTTTTCTTAACTTTGAGATTCCAAATGTATGGCTGTTAATTAAAAGCAAACAGTATTCTTTAGGAAGGTTAAAGTTCATGATCTCTTCACTAAAACATATTGTTAGTAACTAAGAAGTTTAATTTTCAAGAATAAAGTAATTTAGAAGTAAAAATGCACAGCAAAAATAATTAATTGTCTATTTTACTTTAAATGTTCAAATTCAACAACAATGGTTATGGATATTAGTAAGTAGTTGTAAGTACCAGTACTTTCTAGAAATGCAATAGAATCAGGAAGTGTTAGGGAAAGTTGAATTTCACATTTGTGATTGTGGCTAATGCCTTTAAGGTTTATAGAGTATACAAGCATTATTACAGGAATATTTGGCCACATCACATGATGAGAAGTTTTTTGATTGTAATTTCATTTCAATTACTGCATGATTATACTGGTATGTTGATAATTTGACAAACATATTGATCAAATGTCAAATTAATGATAACAAATGATGCCATTTAAGCCATTAGTGTACTGTCATGTCTACGTTTGTTTTCTACTTCGGACAGCATATGAAACCAGGGTCACTTGTTTAATATGAAAGCTTGTGAAATATCCACACTTAGACGTACATCTAAATGTCAGGTGATTAAAATAATGTAATAATGTGCCATGCCATCATGTGGATGAAATGTTTGACCATTGTGCGGTTTAATACTAAGTAATGAAAAAAGTGAAGTCAAATCATAGAAATGGGTCATTCTGTTTACAAGTTCATATCAATTCCTGGCTGATTATACGCTCTAGTTGGTAGCCTAAAGAAAAACAAAGTCTGGGTCATCTCCTAGACATTATTCATGCACCTGTCAGAATATTTACTCCATAGTTTCTCATTTATATCCACGTCATTGTCAGGTATGTGCAGGTGCTGCTAGTCTGCGTAACGCAAAAAGAAAAAAATGAATCAGTTATACCGAACTACATTGAGATGTAAGAAACTTTCGACTTGTTACAACATTCAGAATACTTTAAATTAAACAATGAGAAGAGGGACGATCCTTGCAATGTTAATTTCTGTTGCAACGCCTGTGAGAGATATTGCATTCTATAAACGCCTTTCTTTTTAGACTGTGACAGCATCATACGAGGGGGTATCAAAAAGTTTTAAAGTGACAGCATCATATTCTTTGACAAAATGGCTGAAATGTTTAATTCACTTTTAAAATATATCATAAAATTGGGTCATTCTGTTTACAAGTTCATATCAATTCCATACTGATTATATCTTGATTATTTACTATTCTATAATGTCCCTTTAGGGCAGTGAACCACAATAATCTGATCGTAGTAAGGATAAGAATGCCCTACCCTTGCCATATGAGCATCACAACAATCTGGATGAAAAATTAAGGTTTAAAATCTTGCATGCCAATAACAGTAGGACAAAGTGAGTTTTGAAAAAAACCACTCTTCTAATCTACTGTTATAAATATTTTCGACAATTGCTGTCATCATCAGGTTTACATCTGAAACAAAGCAAAACCAATAAAGGGTTTTGAATATCAAACAGATATATTTAACAAAGATTACAACTATACTAAAGCTATTTCCAGAAAGTTAAGATTTTAGAGAGTTAAAATGTGTCACATACACTCAATTATGAAATTTGTGATTTTGTGCTTATTTCGCCAGAGCAGCCCTCAACATACAACAATACATTAATATAGTATAAAATAGTTTCTGATATACAGATCCAATAGTTTATGGTACTCACTAGAAATATTTCACTTCCTATCAGGAAGCTTGGTCACTCTGTTCTGCAGTGTTGACTGGCAATCACGTCTACTTGATGACTTTGTGACCTCACAGGTTGGTTGCCGTTTCAGAATGAGTGAATCGTAGATTTTATTTAATTTCTATTTTTGCCAGTCAACACTGCAGAACAGAGTGACCAAGCTTCCTGATAGGAAGTGAAATATTTCTAGTGAGTACCATCTTTAAACTATTGGATCTGTATATCAGAAACTATTTTATACTATGAACTATTCAGTGTAATACATTAATATCTTTTGAATGACACTGTAAAATTGTTAAATCATCATCATCATCATCATCAGTAGCAGCACCAGCAGCATGTGAGAGAACATTTCAAAACTCAACTGCCTGTTTACCGTCTGGACTCTGTGCCAACAAGACAAAGTAAAGCTGGTGAAATTTACACACAAACATCAATATTGGCTGGGTTTGAATAAAGAAACAAATTGATTTAAATTTAAGAATCTTATTAAATTTTACTTGTAGAATGTAAAAAAATAATTCAAATTATATCTTTTGACCAAATTTCTTGATCTTGTACCTTGTATCAACAGTATTATGTTAAGTTTAAACTACTGCATTCACTGCTTCGTCATTTTACAGCGAACATTTGAAATGGGAAAATGTAGAAGCCAAGAATTAGCTACATAGGAAACACTTTCACCTTTATGAATAAGTGAGTTGCAGTCTATCAATTGATCTCAAGTCATTGGACATTTATTACCGTACTTAATATCTTCATCAGTCATGCCCTTGATGCAGCTGTTACAGTATCAAGAATTCTTGATTCATCATGAAAGACTATCTCTGCCCGACAAAGTCAAAGGGCAGTATATATATTGGAGATATATTGCAAGCTACTTCCTTTTCCCTTGGAGAAATACTGCACAAATGAGCAGACAATAAATTATCTTCCATAACTTAAAGGGGCAATTCATGATCCACTTTTCACCCTCAAGGTCACCTCTATCAAATTTTTTAGCTTATAAGAATCCTCAAGTGGTATATGTTACGATCCCCAAACCGTTCTTTCATATGTGCTTGCATTTTTGAGAAAAGTGAGAAAATGTGTTATTTTCTAATTATTGTCGGGGCCCCGACAGTAATTACAACACAGTAGTCTATGAGGATTTTCAAAATGCTGAAAAGCTTGTAACTTAGAAACGAACAGTCGGAATCAAGTGAAATTTTCAGTATATATTTATGTTGTACTCTTCTTTTTATTTAGCTAGAAAAGAGCAGTCCCCTGGGATCAAGCATATGTACATATAACCTTCTATAGCATTGGAGTGGATTGAAATGAAATTGCAAGCTAATAGGATGTTGGTTGCTGAAGATAACAAAATAATAACCATGTCATAATAATGGCATATCCTAGCAATCCAGATTTGAAGCAAGTGACCTTTACAACATTCAACCTGTTATTTGAATCATAACAAACCTCAGATTTCAAGGTCAAATGTCTTTAAGTTTACTGACCTTGTACCTGGCAGTTCAAAGGCTAAGTTGAATTGAGATCATTTTCTCACATTTCTCAAAAATGCAAGCACATATGAAGGAATGGTTTGGGGATCGTAACATATATACCGGTTGACGATTCCTATATAAGCTAAAAACCTCAATTTTGAAAGAGGTGACCTTGGGGTTGAAAAGTGGATCATGAATTGCCCCTTTAAAA
>JXSR01S053768.1:87429-98993 GCA_000969725.1 Ophiothrix spiculata
ACCATTGTCTCTCTTAAAGTATGTAACCCATGAAGACAAAATTACTGCCACAAATGAGACATTAAACAAGTCCATAGGCTAAGGAGTAGTGAATTTACATCAAATTAAGTTGGAGAACCCATGAAAAAATGTAACAACACCACCTTTTTAGCATACCCACCTAATGACATGCCACCAAGTAGAATAAAATTTCCATTTGAATTATAAAGCATGCATGGTTTAGAACTTTTTATCAACAGAGCCATCTCAAAAGCCTTTATTCAACATATCACATAAAAATGTGACTCGTCATATCAAAACAGGGCACTTGAAGCCCTGCACTTGGGTCTAAATTTGTTAGTTCATAGGGGCATACAAAGCATAACCATAGCTCTGACTGCGCCATCTATTTTCCACTGGCCATACTGAGCAGCAAAATCCTCTAGCCAAGCTACAAGCCAAGTATCTGATACCTCCCCTTCGGGTCGGCTTGAACACCTCGGTTGTGAAGCTGCGCGCCACAACCTCGCTGCTTACTCACTAAATTGATTCGGTCACTGGATTTAGGTATATTGATAGCTATTGATCACAGGAATTACAAGACAGAGGGGAACTTGGTCAGTGGATAAGGATAAGACGGAGCGAGGTTGGTTAGTATAAGGGTTAGTCGAGGGATCTGGGCAAGATCTACATAACCATTGTTCCTGGTTAATTTAATCAGGGCCTGCTACCAGAGATAACATACCATTACTCCCTAATACAAAAGGATGCTACTGAATGTTCGATTTCACACAAATCTAGACACAAGTGATAGGCACCAAGTGTCATGTTTGATATGATGAGTCACAAATTTATTGTGGACATTCAACTTTTCTAAATCCAATCTGGCAACAGGGAATGTTGAGTTTAAATACCTTGACTTATTTGTCAATTTGTTCAAATGTCATTGTTTTGTCCTTGAATTAATACTTGCAGTGGCATGCTGATATGACTATACTACAATTGAGAGAAAAAGTGTTGGCATGGAAAGCTATTATACATCAACTGATTCCTCCATCTCCAGTAATTGTTGAAACATGGGTTTTCTTTTCACAACTGCTACTGAATGGGTTGGATGATTTGAGCTAAAACATTTTTCAGAAAAACACAGTTCTCAATTATCGTAAGCCAAAAAATAGTTTGTTTCAAAGCTGCGCGCACAATTGTAAAATCAGGTGATCTGAAAAAAGTAATGCCTTGATTTTTTATCTAATTTCAGATTTTTTTTTAGAATTTTAAAGAATTTTTGTGGAAAAATCATAATTTTCCTCACCAAATTCAAATTCATGCACATGATTGAAAAGAAATACATATATACATCATTTGTAATAATATGCCTTTAAGACATGTCAGTATGTAAAGATCAGAAGTTAATTCACTGTTGACATATCATAAAAAATCCAAAAGTCTGGAATAAAAATTTAAAAAACAAAGCATTCCACATTTATTTTGAAATCATCTGTGAGCTTATTATTTTATTTTGGCCCTGACAGATTCTAACACACCATATGCAACCACGACATTGTCCACACAAAATGAAATGTTTCAGTCATCTCAGCTCTACCTTATAGAAAGAAAAATGTCATCCCTGACCACATGAAAATATTTGTATCATTGCACTTAGGGCTGCTTCATCACTCAGCTGCCAGTTGTCTGTCGGTTCTGGTCAGTATTTTTTCCTGGTTAAACATCGGCCAGAACTGGCAGGCAAACACTGGTTGAGTTTGGAAGTGGCAACTATCTTAATACATGATATTTTACAACATAAATCTTAGCTACGAATATACTTGGGTTTAACTTTCATTTTTATGCTTCTTGTAAATTGGTAATTTACATTTTACAGAATGTCTAACATAGGAATTCGTGAAATCTTTACCAGGTCTCATATTTAGGCTTCTAGCTCTCCTAACCTTTGCAAGACATATTCAGCAAGGTGCTCAAAGACTACACAACGATCTCTTTAGAATTTAAAATCATCTCAACATACCTATCATATACATGAAGTCGACATATTTCAAAACTATTTGATCCAACTATAAACACATTTACCTAGTCTGTTGGATTATATAATGCGTTGTTGCCTGATATGAAACACAAATCCTTTGCATGTAGCAAGTAATTTCCATTTAATTTTGAGAGCATAGTTTAAAGCTTCATATCACATGAGCTATCTCAAAGTATCACCATATTAGGATGAAACTCATTTTATGTAAAGCTGTGAGTAAATCCCTATGAAATCAAATTGGTTAATAGCAAATGATAAGTTCACCGACCTTGACTTATTTGTTAGAGTGTCATCATTGCACCATTAATAATGACAGTAGTGGAAGGTAATGTGACTTTACTAGTAATACAGAGATAATACAAATATGTTGAAATCAATTGCTTGTAAAACATTTTAAAAAGAGAAAAGAAACACCACATAGTCTGCAATTATCTCACAAGACAATTTTTCTCTGATTGTATTACCTGCACAGATTGTTACGAACGGAGTGAAGTTTGTAAGATTGTAAGGCAGTGCAGGTAGACGGCAATTGCCAGGGGGGTAGGAATTGCGTCACAAAACCTGAGCACAACCGTTTGTGCCTAAGCAAGTATCGTCCATATAAATCTACAGCAAGGTAAATGAGTCCCCTACTAGAGAGTCAATATAAAATGACACAATGGAGTTGATCGACCAACTCCAGCGGATTTAGTTTGACACAAACATTGCTTTACAGTATCTGAAGGAATCGCAACTTTTTGTTAGATTTTCAGTTTTGCATTGTGTACAATGGCGCATTGATGTTGTTTGAATTCTATTCCACCTTCCCCTGGCAATTGCCTGACCTCCCTGTTTTCTCATTCCAATTTGTGTAGGTTTTTTACACGGCATTTTGGGTGTTTCTAATATTTAATTGAATTTTGTATTCATGAATCTGATCACATAAAGTGCTAAGGTTTTTTATTTTTGTAATTGTCATCATGATTTCAATTCAAAGATTGACTGATTACCATTTTTGTGCAATTTTGAAATGAAATAGCGAATCGTTCCAATTATAAGGGAAACTTGCCATTAAAGCTGTGGAAAATATATCAGGTGGTTTTCATTTCACATTATACCCATGGTATGTAGATAATCTTGAGTTAAATAAACAGAAACCAGGTGTGTCAATAGGGCTCCTTTGTTATGTTAAATAGAACATAGTTAACCTTTATAAGTTATTTACTTATATTAGTTCTGGTCAACTTAATTAATTGGATACAATCTTCATAGGTCAATAAGAAGTGTACAGATGGACCCAAAAAAATGCGTTTTTATTATGAATTATATTGCTTTAACTTACGAAACTTTTGCCAAAAGGATCATTGGGTCCTCAAGTCATGAAGGGGCATTTGTTAAATCAATGTCATTTTGCTTAACATTGCTTAAGTATTTTCTTGATGTTTTTCGCAATGTAAGAACAGGGGTATGGTGAATCTCAGTGTATTTTCTCCCACAGTGGACCGAGCACAGGTAAAATATATGTTACGGGAAAACAAACTTGAAAATGTTTGATAAATCTAATTTGGATCTGAACTCTTGGTTACAGGTATGCCTTGGTTTAACTTTTTCCTAATACTTGCATGTAACCTGGAATTGGCTATTTTACTAAAAAATATAGTATCTGAATTCTTTTGAGGCCTCATTCTTCACCTTCTAGCTCTCCTAACCTTTTCAAGACATATTCAACAAAGTGCTTAAAGACTACGCAACGATCTCTTTTGAACTTAAAATCATCTCAACATACCTATCATGTAAATGAAGTAGACATATATTTCATAACTGTTTGATGCAACTAAACACATTTACCTAGTCTGTTGGATTATATAATGCAATAATGTCTGATATGAAACACAAATCCTCTGCATGCAGCAAGTAATTTCCATTTAATTTTGAGAGCATAGTTTAAAGCTTCATATCACATGAGCTATCTCAAAGTATCACCATATTAGGATGAAACTCATTTTATTTAAAGCTGTGATTAAATCCTATGAAATCAAATTGGTTAATAGCAAATGATGAGTTCACCGACCTTGACGAATTTGTTAGAATGTCATCATTGCACCATTAATAATGACAGTAATGGAAGGTGATGTGACTTTACAGTGTGTCTCAATAAAAATTGTGCAAGTTGAAAAGCACCCTCTGCGGCAAAACCAAAATAATAGTTTGAATTAACGGTACATCATTGTAAAGGAAAAATTCCCAAGCTTTCAAATGCCCTTTATTTGGTTAAATTTGCGTATTTATGTCTCGAGATATGCGTAATTATATGCAGATGTGAAAATCCCAATTGTGCCTCTTTTACTATAAGAAAGCCGTGCATGAAAATGAAGGAGAACAATGTGTCTGTCCTTGAATATGAAAAGTAAAAACTGTAAAATATGTTTATTTGGTAACATTAGATAATTTAAAGTCTCCTCTTTGTATTCCTAATATAATAAGTGCAATCAGTTAAGACAGTATATTCTTATGACGTCATAAAACATGGCGAATAAGCAATTCTGCATAATTACAAATTTCAGCAAATATTAAAGATTTTCGACATTTTAGGGGCAAATATACTACACATTTGATATTATAAGTGTTATTTTGAAACCATGTTTGTCCTTTGTTTAACTGAAACACTTAACTAGTGTTAGCTTAGTTAAGTCTAATTTGTAACGAAAAACAGCATTTTGCACATTGATTGTGTAAAAGAACAGGAGATAGTGGAAATTGGTATTTTGCTGAATTATTTATCATCATGATTGATGACATTGAAACTACGTAACACACCATCAGAATTTACACATTTTGGTATGTGTAGTAGGTGGAGCAAACAAGAGACTGTTCCATGATACTAAATAACCCAATTTATTGGTTGTTAATTTCAATTACATGGATAAAACTTCATGTTTTCTTGATTAAAATGGTCAATCGTGATTTTCACTTCTGCATTTAATTACACATATCTCGGCAACGAAATAAGCAAATTGAACTGAATAAATGGCATTTGAAAGCTTGGAGTTTTTCCTTTACAATGATGTACCATTATTTTGCCACAGAGGGCGCTTTTCAACTTGCACAATTTTTATTGAGACACACTGTACTAGTAATACAGAGATAATACAAAAATGTTGAAATTAACTGCTTGTAAAACATTTTTAAAAGAGAAAAAAAAAACGTCCACATAGTCTGCAATTATCTCACAAGACCAACTTTCTCTAATTGCATTAAACTTTAATGATAAAAAGGAGAATTTGAAGGGATTAGTCTAAATTCCATGTGGATTAAATCATTAATGGAAAGATGGAATGTTCCATTCTACTCTACGCTGCCTTGCGGAATAGAACACCTCATCCTTCACCTCTTGAAATGATTTGTACTATTGCACTCATAAAAATTCATTATTGAAATTTTTTTTATAAGAGCTTCATGGTATATATCTACCTTTTTCAATACATGACCTTCCAGTACAAACAACAAATGCTTCAGCCAATTTGAATGTTAATACTTGTGTAATTTGAATCTAAAATCTTTGCTACAGGTATGCATGGGTAAAACTTTCTTCACTAATACTTATTTGTAATCTGAAATTGACTATTTTGCTCAAAAATCTAGAATCTGAAACCTCATTCTTTGCCTTCTAGCAGTCTTAAACTTTGCAAGACATACTCAATAAGGTGCTTAATGCTGCTTTCATACTACATGTTGCTGAGATAATCGATATCAGCAAAATTTTGTCGCACAACAAGATTTTTTGAGTTGAAATAAATTCAACTTTCAGAGCGACATGAAGCGGCAAATCTGCACAGCCACAAAAACTGCAGAGCTGCAAAAGTGTGACACGAACCAAGTGACAGAGCTGCAAAGCTACAAAGCAACAAAAAGTATTTATTTTTTTATTTTATTTTTTGTTTTTGTTTTGAGAAAGGCTTTTACGACGGAGAGCAACTACTAAGGGAAACAATCAGCACTCGGCATTGGCTGAACATGCCTGCAATGAAGGTCATGAACGTCTTTGGAATGAGACTACCAAACAGATTAGCGGCATGTGGAACTCGCTATTTTCAAACAATTAATCCCAGCCGAAATTCTGTTCATGAAGTCTACCCTTTGTTCCAACATACAACAACATCTAATTTGTTTAACATCTAATAGTCTACCCTTTGTCTTGCAAACATTGACAGGATGTGTACCACCAGATTAATTAGCACAATTGTTGCGCTAATCCAATTGGCTAAACAATCTATGCTTTAACATCTTATAGTCTAATTGGTTTAACATCTAATAGTGTACCCTTTGTCTTGCAAACAATTTACAGGATGTCTGTCAGCTGGATTAATTAGCACAATAGTTGATCCCACACTATAGGTGGTGCCTTTAATCTTTGATTACCAAAGAAAATGGAATCTAGACAATTGAAATAAATTCCGTCACATCTAGCTCTTCCTTGTCACTTCTCGATCAGGTAACAATCTGTTCGGTTAGAGACTCAATAGGCAATTGTACACACATGTACAGGTATAGGGGCAACCTACTTTTGTGCAAATAACTGTTGGCAAGGGGCAGCCTTCAGGAAGACTCTTTTCAGAGCTACGAATATCTCATAAGAAAAACACAGAGGTTAGGGGCAACCTACTTTTGTGTGAATCTGCTGGCAAGGGGCAGCCTTCAGAAAGGCTCTTTTCAGAGCCACCAAAATCTCAAAGAGGTGATCTGTTTTTAACACTGCTGGCAAGGGGCAGCCTTCAGTGAATGGCTCATGCGAGTCATAAATGGGAAGTGGCGGCCCACATGTCTTTATAATAATATTTGTCCTGAAGAAGTCAGAGCTACTCCTGACGAAAGCTTGATCGTTCAAACCTTGTCCGACGGCAAACCAGTTAAAATCTACCAATTAATTAATAAGTATGAAAGCAGCGTAAGTCTACACAATGATCTCTTTGGGACTTCAAATCATCTCGACATACCTATCATATAAATGAAGTAGACATATTTCATAACTATTTGATCTAACTAAAGACATTTACTTTGTCTGTTGGATTCTATAATGCAATAATGTCTGATGAAACACAAATCCTTTGCATGAATTGATTTTCATTTAGTTTTTAAAGCATAGTTTAAAGCTTCATATCATATGTGGAACGCCGCGGCAAAAGGGTGCAGTTGTCGGCTCGTACATGTTGCTCCTTGTAGCATATCTGATGTATGCTATTTGAATGCATCAGATATGCTACAATGAGCAGCATGTAGGAGCCGACAACTGCACCCTTTTGCCGCGGCGGGACACATATGTGCTATCTCCCATATATGAATGAAACTCATTTTATTTAAAACTGTAATTTTTTTATGAAATGTTAATAGGATATGATGAGTTCACCGACCTTGACTTATTTGTTTGAATGTCATCACACCATTAATTAATGAAAGTGGTGGAAGGTGATGTGACTTTACTACTAAAAGTGAGATAATAAAAAAAATGTTGAAGGCAATTCTTGTAAAATATTTTAAAACAAGGAAAAAACATCCACAATTTCTTATAATTGCATTGCCTGCACAGATTGTTACATAAAACTTTCATGTTAAAAGGGAGATTTCATGGGGACTAGTATAAATTCCATGTGGAATAAATCATTATTGGAAAGGTGGAATGTTTAATTCTACTCCACACTAGGGCTGTCGTCATGACCATTTTTTCAAGTCAACATCAACATAAATTTATCATGATGTCGACATGTATATAGCGCAAAGTTTGTGATACCACATGTGGAAAAAGCAATACATATCATCATGTTATATTGCTGGGTAAATATTGCCTGGCACCCGCTTAATAAAAAGCATGAGTTTTTATTGTTTATCATAAGAGAGAAAAGGTAAGTTATTTTGTTATATTTGATTGACATCTTGCGGGTTATTGCCTTGCTACCTTTTTCAATACATGTCCTTTCAGCATAAACAAAAAATGTTTCAGTCAATTTAAATGTTAATATTCATGTAATTTGAATCGAAATCTTGTCTTCACATATTCCAGAGTTTAACTTTATTTCCTTATACTTTACTTTTAATCTGAAATGTTTACTCAAAAATCTAGAATCTGAATAAGTGAAATCCTCTTGAAGCCTCACCCTTCACCTTCTATATAGCTGTCCCAATTTTTTATTTTTGCAAGAAAATATCAAGAAGGCGCTCAAATACTACGCAATGATATATTTGGGACTTACAATGAACACAGCATACCAATTATGTAAATGAAGTAGACATATTTCATAACTCTTTGCTTTAACTAAAGCCGAAAACATACTCAGCCTCCAAACAAAATTTTCGCTACCAAGCATTTGGTCGTGAAGTCAAAATGACGAGTGACCCCAAACAAAATAACGTCAACACCGAGTTGAGACCAAATAAAATTTCGCGCTAGATTGCACATGCTATTGAATTGCCATATACATTGGACCAAATGTTTGCTACCTGTTCATAAGGTCAGATTATACTTTTTTTGAGCTACCAAACATTTGGTCCATCAAGTCTTTGTCATCTTATAATCTGATATATAGTTACAATGTATTTTCTATTAGTAACGGATGCTTGGTGATGAAAAATCAATACTCAACCAAAATTTCTTTGCTTGGTGATTTTCAACACCAATCATCCGTTATTGATTAGAAGATGCATTGGAATTAATGTAATAACAAAGACTTGTTGCACCAAATGTTTGATAGCTCAAAATAGTATGTTTTCACCTTTACTTCAAGTTCGATGGCAAATATTTGGTGACGTCACGACCAAATGTTTGGTAGGAAAAATTTTGTTTTGAGGCCGAGTATGATTTCGCCTTAACTAAACACGTTTATCTAGTCTGTTGGCTTCAATGATGTCTGAAATGCAAATCATATGCATGTAATTTCATTTTCAACTTTTTAAGCATGGTTTTATCATTACCTTTATATTTACAGTAAACTATATTCAAAGTTAACTGTACACTCCACATTATATTGACTGTTCAGAAAAATGTGAATAAGATTTGCTTTTTTAATCATGAAAAGAGAAATAGTTTCCACTGTATTTGTTGGGACTTGAACCATGGCTTCTGGCATTGGTTAGTTATGCATTACAAGGCACATGAATATATATATATACAGTTGGTCACCCTGGCCAGACTTGAAATGGGAAGTTAAAGATAAAATATAAACATCATGGCCCGTATTCCAGAAAGGTGTTTAGCTAAATCAAGGTTTTATTTCTCTTCAACAGCACAACTCATTGAACTTTTCTGCTTGAAAGCTGCAATGATGCGTATCATCCCTGGACAGTTGATGCTCAGTTAAACAATGGTTTAGCTAAACATCTTTCTGGAATATGGGCCCAAATGTCATAAATTGCAATTTACACACAAATTATACAAATGCTCATATCAGATGGATAGAAAGGAACATAGATATTAAAAACAGGCAATACAGAGGGTTATTTTTCTTTAGCAGGCAAAACAGCACAAGTTTATTACATTCTCATTCAAATTCAACACAACATATTTATACAATATTATTTGTAATTCAATAAGAAGCATCAAGTCTACAATCTGTCAAAACTTGAACAGAATCTGAACATTATGAAATTATAAGGTTTTGGCGAAAAACATGTCAACTTTCTAGAAGCAATCTCTTGATGTCATTTTGAACTTGTTCATGGAAGTGTAATCACTAGTCATGGTTTATGTATAATTTAGAGACTCTATTCTTCATGTACGCCAACAATTTTAATATACCTACTATGTCAGTATAGGCAAAAACTTGCAGTAAACATGAACTTACCAGTCTCGTTCATGAAAAAGAACAGTAGTCTTTAAAAAAATTTATTATTCAAAACAACACACTTAACTTCTTACTAAATCCATTAATTTAACTGATCATCAGGGTATGTTGAGTTTGAAGACCCTGAATGATATGTTAAAAAGTACTTATCTTGTCAACTATAATAGCAAAAGGCAGGTTTGAAGAAAATTTCTTGTAAACGTTTTCCACAAAACAAATACTGAAATAATCTCATAAGACTCAGTATACATTTTATATCAGATTTAGTTGATTTTATTAAAAATTGTGGGAAAAGTAATTTAAAGAAAGGATGTGTATGGGTTTTCCTGGATGAAAGCATCTCATTCTTGGTGATATAAGCATTTTTTATTCTCATAAACTTCCATTTCCCGAGAGGGTTTACCTATATGAAAATAATTCAGATCTACATCCGATAGTCAGAAAATGTATATAAAGGGGAAGATTTCATTGAAAATCATTTGCTTTTAATTACCAATACAGGCTAAAAAACTCAAGAAAAATACTTCAAACATTTGATGAAAAGAAAATGCCCAAAAATCAGCTCAAACAAAAAAAGAAAATTGCCCATGCATGGCTAGGTTGAAAGCGATAACAAGCACAAACCCTTAGGAGCGATTATCCCCATCAAGACGTGCGACTTCAGAGTCGAGTATCCACTGTTTGAATATAAATGAAGGAATTATGCTATTAATAGATGTGTTCTAGTGGGTAGCACATAAATATATACATGAGAAACCTTTATTTTTCTTGTGAGTGCAAGAAAGTCGTATCTGCAATAGCTGCCATTTGTTATAATCTCCAGTCTTGGGTCAGTGGTTCTTGAAATGGTTCTTCAGGTGACGGTTCAAGAACCATTTCAAGAACCACTGACATAAGACATTCCAAGTGGTTTTTCACATTCTTGTGACAAGGCATAAAAAAAATATAACTTAAGGCAGCTATTGCAGATACGACTTTCTTGCACTCACATGACAAGTTATCTTGCTACTTCCTTCATGACACACCTGTCTGATTCTGCATAAATGGTCAATCAAACCATGAACATTACTTTCTTTGATCAAGAAACCTACTCGCACTATTGTGAATAATTACAAGTTAAGAGTACAAATAAAAGAGTAATAACATTTTTAATTATATTTTGATGATACCAAAACAATGATCACATGAAAATTGCCTGCAGGCCAAATTTAATAGCACAAACTTATCAGGCACGTTTACATCATATGAGCACATTCATAAGTAGAAAATAGATGCAGACTAGGTTAGTTTAAATCAATAGTTTACAATCTGTTCAATATCAAGAAAAAGAAGTCAGTAGTTTTTGTTAACTAATTGTAATCTGACGCTGACTAGTCCCCTAGTCCTGTTCTTTTCCGGCGAAGTGCAATCATGCAAATAAGTTGAATAAAATGTGGCAATAGGCTGAAAACTTACATCCCTTGATAAAACTAGTGATGCATTCAGTTTGGCAATCCATTGTAATCTTTGGGTATCCTCTAATCTGGTATAATGACACCTAATTTCAACCTATCAGCCTTCATTATCCACTTTTAAGTATTACAGGGTGTCCCAATAAACATTGTGCATGGGAATAGAGCTGATTTTCTCAAACATTTGTCAGAGTAGCTTCTTCAAACTTATATTACTTATCTATGCCTGGGTTTACCCAGCATAGATATTGTCTTTGTCCTATTGATTTTTCTCACTTT
>JXSR01S053768.1:101516-115511 GCA_000969725.1 Ophiothrix spiculata
AAATTTTACAATTTTGATTTTTTGATGAAAATACACTCCTGACATTATTTTAAGATGAGCGCCCTCAAGGGTTAAGCTCATAAATTGCATTAAGGGGATGTCACACCATTTTCACAAATTTTCTGAAATTTTACCATTTTGATTTTTTGATGGAAATACACTCCTGACATTATTTTAAGATGAGCGCCCTCAAGGGTTAAGCTTATAAACTGCATTAAGGGGGTGTCAAACCATTTTCACGAATTTTCTGAATTTTTTTAACTTTGATTTTTTTTAATGAAAATACACTCCTGACATTATTTTAAGATGAGCGCCCTCAAGGATTAAGCTTATAAACTGCATTAAGGGGGGTGTCACACCATTTTTACATTTTTTTTGAAATTTTACAATTTTTTTTTGATGAAAATACACACTCCTGACATTCTTTTGAGATGAGCGCCCTCAAGGGTTAAGCTCATAATCTGCATTAAGAGTGTGTCACACCATCTTCACAAATTTTCTGAATTGTGACAATTTTCAAAAATGCACGTCTGAAATTATTCTAAGATGAGCGCCCTCTAGGGTAAGCTCATAAACTGAATTAAGGGATCTATCACATCATGTTTACATATTTTCTGCAAGAAGAGCTTTGACAAGGAAATACACTATTTTCAGGAGTAGTATTGTTGAACTCAGCCAGGCATAGATCTTCTGGAGTTGTCTAGTTCAACTTGCCTTTGTCAATTATTGTTGAAAATTTCAAGAAAATCCATCGATGCAAACCAGATATATATGATTGATTTTGTAGGCTTGTATCATTTTCCGTCTGTACAATGGGAAATCCTGTAGTTAAGAATGTTAACAAACAACTTCGAAAGGCTTTATACATAATTTACAAGCAATGACATCTATGTTTGTGTGCTTCTTTTATGCTGCTTTCAATATAATAATTTAAACGAAATAAATGGCATTTCTGTCATAAAAATTCACCAAAAAATAATTGAACAGAAACTTCTCTTATTTCACATCACACATAATGACCCTAGTTTCATCATAAGGAATAAATAAAGAAACCTGTGTAAAATTGCACAAAACCCATCAGAAGTCTTCTAACAAGATGTCTTTGGTTACCCACATTGCTACCAAAATTATAAAATGCTTTTTATGTGTTTATAAATAGTATACATTGATGACATGATATTTTGCGCTTGGTACAGCCAATATTGTTTTCAATCTCTTTCGACAGCTGTACCCTGTTATAAAAGTGTATCGTTCTTCACGTGTCTAATGTAAGTCCTTTCTGGACATGAGCAACCTGTACGTCCTTCAAACTGTCTCCCTTTGCTGGTTTGGTTGATAACATCTTCTTCCCTTATTTCCATGTCTCTAATGTCACAACATTCCTCTTCGTGGTCACAAGGCTCGTACTTAACTTTGTCGTCATAAGCCTTGTACTTCATTGTCAATTAATTAAGCGCCAATGATGTGTAGATCCTTTTAACATTTTTTGAAATGCTTAAAGGGGCATTGGACAAGTTCAGCATCATCCCCAAACTTTTCTCCAAACATTCTGAGATATTTGCATCATTTGAAGTGTTAGTGGTAATAATGGCGGCCTGCAAAGTTTCATTGTCTAATCCAACCCCTATATATCAAAATATTTAGATAGTCTTTTTTATTTTTATTTATCATTGTCGACAACGATAAATAATGCCCTCTAGTGTTGAAACTTTAAAATTGGTTTTATCAGGAGATTTGATGCATATTCAAAATTTCTTTTAATTTATCTGCAATCTGTGATGTGAAGAGATTGTTTTACAAAAAACTTTGTCTCTTTCGTGATATATAGCATCAATACATACTTTTAGAGAATAGCCTCATACCCAAGATTAGTAAATAAAATAAAATTCTATTTTTTAACGTTTCTGGAAGTATTGATCAAAATATTCCAAATATTTGGTAATAATTAACTGTTATTTACTAACATATTAAATGTAAATCATTCACAACTAAAATTTTAAAATTTTGTCCAATGCCCCTTTAACCATAGGGATTATCCTTATGCAGAAGGAAAATGATACATGTTGACAAAATCAACGATATCTCTGGTTTGCATCGGTGGATTTTCTTGAAATTTTCAACAATGATGGGCAAAGGCATGTACTTTAAAGTGATATTAATTTTAAGAAGTTTGTCTGAAAAAACCTCTGAGAAAATCAGCTCTATTTCCATGCAAAATGTTTATTGGGACACCCTGTTTTATCATTCAATCAACAAGCAACTGATAAATGCTTAAATTCCTATGCATACATATAATAATCTTTGCGTGCCTAATATTGTCAACAATTTTACAAATCAAGAATCGCTTGAAATTATTCTTTATTATTATTATTGCTTGGAATAATCTTTGCATGCCTAATATTGTCAACAATTTTACAAATCAAGAATCGCTTGAAATTATTCTTTATTATTATTATTGCTTGGAATAATCTTTGCATGCCTAATATTGTCAACAATTTTACAAATCAGGAATCGCTTGGAATTATATATTATATATTACTTAAAGGTGACAATTTTGTCTCCTAAACAAATCCATTTTCTATTGTAAACCTTAAGAAGATTTTAAAAAATGAATTCACAGTCAGTTAAGCAATAATATTTGTAACCATTGGTAACTGGTTTACAAAATCATAAATTTCCTATCTAAATGTTTTGTAAATATGAATAGACCACACATGGACTAACATAGACTGGAGGATGCAATGAAAAGGAATTATCATTTGTGAAGGCTCACCCAGAAGGGACTTTGCAGATGATATCAATTTTGATTTTATCATTTAATCTGCTACAGCTTTAAAATGGCACCTTACTTGTTGAAATTGATCAAGGAGATCAAATTTTACAGCAAAAAATCTGCTGGAAATTCTTATTATTTTCTTTATTTTTTGCTGCCTGTTTTCATCAGGTTATCGAAAAGCATTCTGTCACAAACTCCCCCTTTTCGGTATGAGTCATCACATTTAAATATATGCTAATTTTACAAACCTTGAGAAAATACAATATATTTATTGTCGTTAATAAATATGACAAGTGGTCACACAAATAACCATTGGACATGGCAGGTCAAGACACTTGTAGTGTTTGTTGTTTTTATCATTTTGGCTCTGACTTTTGAAACAAAAGTCAGATTGATTGACACAAATTTGGTAGCATATTTCAATTTTGACAAAAATGAATCTTTTAATGTGCAGCATTACATAATCTCCTTAGCAATTAATTCAATTTTCTGTGCAATATCTAAAAATCCTGAAAAAGTCTGAAATAAGTATACATACGGAAACTCATACAGCTTACCTTTGTACAATGGAAGGAAGATAAACAAAAGTCTGCATGGTTAGTCAAGTTGCATGAGGACCTCCGAACATCAATTTTTAATTGTAAGCTGCAGGCCAAACTGTTGCTCAACATCCCACGCAGTGACACACACACATAATATAATTCATTTTTGACTTGATGCTATTATATGTGTACATAATTTCATCAGGAATTATAATACAATGTCTTTATTTCAAGCTGATTTCACAAGATTTTTTTCTACAACAATTATTGAAAAAAAACTGATTGCAATAGAAATGAAATTAGGTAGGTTTTGTTATAAAGCTAGAATTATTTTGCCTACTGTATAAGTGGTGTTTTTCGCGCTACATTTATTTTTGCGCTTTTTGCGCAAAATGATATTATCGCAAAAATAAATGTACCGCGAAAATTAATGTTGATTTGTTGCAAATGGAATTCTATACTCGGACTATGTTCATTTGCGCGAAAATAAAAACGTGCCAAATGGTCTAAAACTGGCTGAGCGCGAAAATTACTGAGCGCGGAAATATTGGCGTTTACAGTATTTCCACCACAGTCAGGGTTCAATTCAGATTTGGGACATGGTCATAGTGAATTTTGTTGTCATTCACATTAGAATTGAATGCATAGATAGGCCTATGCGCAATTGAGATTGGCCAGGTCACTAAAAATAAAAAAAATTAAAATAGATAACAATTACAAAATGATAAGCTATCCTTCATCTTTCCACAAAACTACTAGAATTACTTTTCCCTTTTCGATTCCATCAATACTTTCACATGACATATCATCTGATCTGTATAGTCAGTAAAACTTCTTCTCGAAGCACAAAATTTGGCAAAATTTGAATGCTGCTCGCTTAGAAATTGATGCATTTTTTAAAAATTATTGTTTTTTATTTTTCTTAAATACTTATTTTTGACTTCATTAAGTTTCAGTCCAACTCAGCAAGAGTTGTCTTTTAGAATCTCCTATGCTAAATGTATTAATCATAGATGCGGACTTCTTCTCCTTTACTTTCAAGCACCTGACACAATTATCAGAAGTATAAATTAACCCACCAAGTTATTTTTACAAAGAGTGCTGAATTGCAGACATGTTGTACAGTTAGTTAGTTGGCACATAAGGCTGGCAAAAAAAGCCTACCGTCATGGAAGTGGGTAAACATTAAATACTGCTAGTGGAGCATGTGTGGCTGCGTAGATAAAGCACCCGTCCCATAATCCCTAGGTAGTGTGTTCGAGCCCCGCTTGTTTTAACATGTTGTGTGCGTGGGTACAGGACTTTATCCTCATTGCCTGGGAGAGGGGTTGGATGTTTGAATACATGTTGCAATATTGGCACTGATTAGGATATGGCCTACAATTTGCATTGCATTGTTTAAGTGTGTTTAATAATGTGATAAAAATTCTAGGAATTGAATACCTAGGAACAAGAAAACCCAACTCCATGTGCTCCCTCTGCAACATGTTCTGTATAACAATAAATAACTGCATCTTAAATTATATCATTAACAAGGTCAAATGTGACAATATGAATGGGATATAGACAAAAATTGATATTTATGATCTTTGTGTTTTAGGGATTTGTATGCATATAATGAATGCATGCATTCATATTTTGTAAACTTGTAAGCTGCAGAAGGGAGCAATTGGAGTTGGTGTTTCTTGTACTGGCATGTTGTTGTTAAACCTCCTTATATACAAAATAAAAACAGATTCTTATAACTTTTGAAGCTATTAGTTTGCTTGTTTTTTCCTAACTGGGAGGACATCTGGACTTATTTTGGACTTAATATAGTTGACATATATTTGGCACATGACCTTTCTTGCACACCTCTTTTTAAAAAAGTTCACTATACTACTGATGTCAATTAATTCAAAATGGGTTAAAATCAGTTAATGCTCATGTGATCATGAGGGTAAAATATCGAAACAATGTCCGAAACTCCCCTACCAAATAAACATGTTTAAAACAACTCCTTAACTGTCATCAGTAATGAATAAACACATGAACAGCATTTGATCAACATTGAAAATGTCATTGATTCTATACCCATATGGCTAAAACCACAGTAGAGTAAAAAGGAAACCTAACATCCGTGAATTGAAGTGAACTGAAGTCCACTGACACTAAACATATCTATCCTTATCATCTTCAGATTAGATATTGCATGCTACTGGCAAGGTCATTTACATCTCAATTTTTCCTTGCAGTATATGCATTATCTAGTCATTACCAAAGGTAATGTTTGATCTTTCGATGTTCTCTGCAAATTTGCCAACATATATTATCAAATCACAGATTTTTTATAATCTACTTGTTTCAAAACCTGGCTATACAACTGCAGATATTTATGTTATATCATAGATTAAAGAAAGTACAGATACAAAACAGGTTTATATGCACTTAAAAATTTCGGAAGTTAGAAGAATGCTCCATGCTGGCATCGAGGGCATCACACCTAGACAGACGCTGCGCAATTGCATATTGACTCAAGCTCTGTGCTCTAGTCGCATGCTACAAATACTTCACTACAATGTACAAAGCAAGCAGATGATTTATAATGCATATAAACTAATATGACCACACAGGGAAATAAATTAGGCTGTATTTTTCGAATCATAACCACATACCCATCTTGCTGAATATTCAAATGAACTTATATTTAAAGTTTGTCCATGTGGTAGCAACAAAATTAGCCAAAAATATACCAAAATCATGAAATATCCATACACAAAATATATATTAATACACAGTGATTGTCTTAAATTCTTAATCAATCCAAATCAATCCTTGCCAGTCTCTTACACAACATAAAGCAAGCGTTCACAATGTTGTAGTAAACAAGGGATATGATATGGATATCAGAACATAGTTTGATTGTTTATAGAGTATCTAGCTATGAAAATGATGTGGCAGTTTCTCTCTCTAGACTTTCCATCATAAATCAACACGCACACTATATAATTATACTGGTACAAAACAAACATATCCAAACAGTTTTCTGTAATTCCCGTCCTGTAATGTCCTGTAGTAACTATCTAGTATTGACATGAGCACAATTGTAACTATAATGACATATTTGCAAATATTTTAGGATGATGAACTTACTCTCTCACATACCATATGATCCTATATTGCTCATGGGCTAACATCAAACACACCTGAGTCAATTTTAGTTATTTTATCAATTGGTCACATCCCCGGAAGTCCTTTATGCCATTTCATATATTACCCAAGTGCTTAATGTTGTCACCTTTCATTGAAAGTAGACTTGATGGTACACAAACTAAAATGAAAAAGGAAATAACTAAATGAGGTAGAGTCGCCAAATCTGGAAGCTGTGAACTAGAGTCCATTGACATCTAACATTGTCTGAAACATATCAAGACATATGGCTTTTCATTGGCTGTAGCAAGGCTAGAGTCAGTTGATTTATACCTACAGTACCTCACAATAATCAAACAAACACACTCTTTAACTAAGCTCTCAAGGTGACATCCAACAGCTAGTTAATAATAATAATAATTAATAATAATAATTATTCCACTTATATAGCGCTTTTTCCGATTGAACATCAGGTCAAAGCGCTTATGACAATTATTACATTACCAATAGAATACGGTCAGCTGCCATTAACAATGTCCTTGTTATCGGACGGCGCTACTCGACTATATTCCTAGTAATTACCCATATAACGCTCGGGTCGACGAACAGTGAGAATTAAATGCCTTGCCCAAGGACATAACTTGTTGGCCGTAGCGGGGCTCGAACTCGCGATCTCATGATTCAGAGTCCTGAGCTATTCCACTAGACCACACGAGCTCCTCTAGATTAAAATTTATAGGATATTGTCACAAAGTTGGAGGTGCATTCAATGTATCTGATTGGGTCTACACACTTATATGTTTGTGTTTAAATTGAGAGGTCCCAGGTTCAATTCTTGACTGGAGCGACAACACAAAATGTGAATTTATTTGGTTTAATTTATTTAGTGCACCTCATAATAATTACGATATAATGGAGGTATCGCATGGCTTGTTTTAATTTATAAAACCACATGTGTAACTTTCTCACATGCATCATGACTCTATTTTCCCAATGGGCTGGCATTCCTACACACCTGAGCCCATCTGACTTACTTTCATAAAAAAAAATCAAATTGGCTACTTCACACCAATATGTTCTTTATGTCAATTGCTATACTACCAAGGTGATAAATGTTTTACCCGTAAACCACAGTAGGCCCCAAGGCAAATAAACAAAATGAAGTGAAAATGACTTTCTTAAGAAGGACCTTGAAATCTTGATGCTGTGAACTAGAGTCCATTGACACTAACAGCAGAACTCTACACAACTGAATCAACCTGAACTAATCTACATCATTTGGTTGTACCTGTTCATTTGTTCACTTGACAATCAACAATTCAAACTCATATCTGGACATAAGTCATTAACTGGTCATATTTTTTGTTTCACACAAATACATTGGTAAAACCATGCCAATTTGTATTCAACGGATCGTAACTCTGAATATATACACTTAAAACCTACAAAGTTAGATATTGCTGGAAAGCTTACTTTCCGAGGATTTCAATTTTACCCCAAAAAGTCTAATTTTTAGGGATGGGTAAAAATTATACAGGGTACAAAATAAAATAAAAGTGCATTTTGGTCAACCAACTTGGCACAATGAGATTTTGTTGGGGAAAGGTGTATCCAGATGACACAAACATTATTTGAAGGATGTAATGATAGCCTTCCATAAAATAATTCGTTTAGTGACCAATCTCATTGTGGTCAAAATATTGAGGATGGTCAAAATCTATGAAACGACTCATTAATTGTTGGGACATGTATCGGTCAAAAGTTTTTTCATGCATACACTATCTAAAAATTAATCACATAATTGGATTCCTCGGCAAATTTTCTTTTGAAAAATGTATAACTTTTACCATTTACGTCGACTCGGTCAAAAGATATGTCGTTTTAAAGTTTTCGAGTGTAAATGCATGTTTTGTACAGTAATGTATAAAGAAAATTACCCACATATAAGGCATTAAGAAACAACAAAATTTGGATGACATGTCAATATTCGACACATGCTTTAACATTATACATACCTCATTGAAGTATATTCAAAAAATTATGATCCCAGCATTTTTATTTTCAATAATACATGTGTTTATAAATCATAACTTTCGTACACTTTTGCATGTAATCCTATGGGCGCCACCCCCACCGGCGCCACCCCCACCGGCTCCACCCTTGACCCACTCGACATTTTGGTCAATTACTTCACTATTGCTAAACCTGTGGCTTTAATTCTTTTTTTATTTAGTACCTGGATAAATTATCTTTAATATGATACCAAAATGTTATGGTTCGGTGACAACTTCTATCAAAAATAAAGACATTTGTCATGATTTTAATGATTTCTTGAAACGGCTCCACCTTATTTGATATACCTATTCGTGACTTAGGTCCATCTGTGGTTTGTATAACATGTTAAATTACATGTTAGCAGTCACTGACATCCAGGGCCCATATTCATGAAAAACCGCAACTCCTCTGGGGAGATCTCATAGTTCCACAAACCAATATTTCCATATTTTATCCTATCCTGTTGTATACTCACCCTTTTTGCTTAAATCCTAAGGACACCAATGGAAATAATTAACCCTATTTAAAGCTTTTTTGGCTATCCTTGATACAATTTGTATAAACATTTTCTGTGTATTAACAACATTTGATGCACAGACCAAATTTCTCTGTCCGCAGCAATTTTGGTATAATAAGTTTCCACTGTACCATGACTATTTTTTGCTACGTTTGTTGTTATACTTCCTGTAATCCATGAAAGTTTTACTATCTGTCTTCAGCTACTTAGGTCATTATTCCCGTAATTTCTGTCAAAACATTTAATGCATAAACATTGAACATCAAACAGGAAACTTGAATGAACCATAACAAAATACTACACTTTGATAAATCTCTCTTCCGTTTTTAAATCCCAGCTGTTCGTCTACAAGTCTCAAGTGGCAATTTTACGCATCATCTTGATTGTCTGATGCCAAGTCATGCAGAATATTGGGAACTGAATTGTTGCCTACACTTTGATGAAAACTTGTGCATTATTCAAGATGTTATATGTGACCCGCCATATTGAAAGGTTCCTTAAGGGTCCTAAAATGAAAATTAATTTTTTGATCTCATCTGAAATTTAAAATATTAAGCTTTAAAATGACACCTTGCTTTTGGGTATTGGATGTTACATCCAAATTGGTGAAACGAATCGGCCTGATTTGGAAAACTATAGTTCTGAGAAAATCAAGTTTAAAGTTTTTGTACGGAGTAAATCTTGAAAGGAGAGAGGATTTTTATTTTAGTTTTTAACTTATTTTTCTTATGTTTTGGATGTTTGAACCTGATTTATATGATAGAATACACTTCAAAGGTAATGTTTCTGATGAAATATGAAATTCGACCTTGGACGTGATTTTTGCCTATGCTCAGCTTATCTCGTAATATACTAAGCCGACCTTAAGGTATCTTTCGATATGGCAGACCTGTCACATATAACTGTTGCCATGACATTTGCTTATGTAAGCTTGTTTGTATGTGTTATTTTAATTCAATCGTATTCTATTTCAAATTGAATTGTATTATTATACTTCATTCTTGTATTGCTACTTGCTTCTAATTTAAAAGTATACATTCTGTTCTCAATTTGAAAAGAATACTTAGAAAATACAGAGTCAACTACCTGCAAATATCAGATCCCTCAGAAATGAAAAAAGCCTAGTATTAAGGTAAGGGTCATTCTTTGGGGTGGTGGTGCAAGTTTTTCAGTTAGCTATGACTTTTGAAAATAACCCGCACACACAGAAATAGTATGTGTCCTTTAAATACAATACATACATGCAATGATATTGCGGAGGTCATGTTTCAAAAAGCACAATTTGGAAGCAGTGTCTAAATGAAAAAATTATGGTTATTAACAAAAATAATAACTTTGTAGCATTTTATAATTTGGTCATTGTTTCAAATCGTCCATGTTTGTTTTTGGCCTCGATACTTTTCTTTGGGAGCTAAACTCCCTCAGAAAAGTACCTCGACTTGTCGAGCCAAAACAAACACCTCCATTTTTAAGTAATAACCTCAAAAAATATGGTGTGCAGTTATTATTATTGCCTAATCATAATCATCACAAACACTTTTATAAATACTGCCCAAATCCAACATTTCAGGTGGAATAAACTTGCCTCATGCCCCTCAATATGTCATTTTTGATTTAACAGTGTCTCTGTCATTGTATGCGGATTTAAATTACAACAATGTTGCTGTTTCTTCAAGGAAACACAACCTTGGTTAAGTTGAGAAGCCCTATTACAGGTGATAACAGACAAATAAAAAACATTCCTTGGAAAAGACCCTTGATTGCTGAAGGTCACATCACAGGTATACATAGCCTTAATGTCATTCACATTGACTACAAGGTTATTTTCTCCTTGAAAATCTATAGCTGTTTCCTTTATATCAAACAACGTTATATCAAACATGCTTTTGACAAGTGATTGTAGATTTCAAACCAAGAAGACTTTCATAGGGAAGGATGTTATTAATATGGTGGTTCAGACACATTAAAGCAATAAGATTTGGTTCCAAGTTTAAAATGAAGAATTATGACTGACCAATTCAATATGCCATTCACATACATAGTTTTCTCTAATGTTTTTCCCCTCATGAAGCAAATGCGACAAATGCACACATAACACCCTATATACTTCCCTATACTGATACATATTGAATTAAATTCAGGATTTCAAATTTAAATCAATAAATTGCCATAACAGAAAAAGTATGCAACTTTGGGCCAAATCCTTAGGAGAGTTTCAACATCTACCAAAAACAAATATGTGCCAAGGTAATACCATGTATATTATTGAAAAATTGCCAGGCCATGAATACCCAATATTTTTAACAATCCAGTAGAGCATCAACCAATCAAATGACAAGGATGTTTTAATGCAGTATATAAATCACAATGGTAGAGAATGGACAAATTGCTTTGAGAGTGAAATCCAAACTCTGTCCTGTACATACAGACAGCCCCTTTTAAAGGGGCAATTCATGATCTCCTTTTCATCCTCAAAGTCACCTCACTCAAAATTGAGTTCTTTAGCTAATAACAATCCTTGAGGGGTATATGTTACAATGCCCAAACCATGCTTGCATTTTATAGAAAAGTAAGAAAGAGTGTCATTTCCTAATTACTGTCGGGGCTCCAATAGCAATTACCACACAGTAGTCTATGTTGATATTTGAAATGCTTAAAAGCTTGTATCTATCTTGAAAACGAATGGTCCGAATAAAGTCAAATTTTCAGCATACATTTATGTTGAACTCGTCTTTTTATTTTGCTAGAAACGAGGTGAGGTTTTCATCACATCAGAATCATGAATTGCACCTTTAACTTATCAGATATATGAAGACATGCTGTAAAGGGAAAAAACAAGAAGAAATGTATGGGAAGAAACAAAGCATGGATAATCAGAGAATAGGCAAGGATCAATCTAGGTTATTCCTAAAGAAAATGAAATTCAATTCTTTTGCAATCTAATTTTCAACAGAAAATAAAAAAATAGCCATGTTTTCATTAACAATATTAATATGTTGCATCAGCAGTTAAAACATTGTCAAGTTTTAATGAAATCAAGATTCAGTGTGATTCTGTTTTTCAGTTTGTTGCCCTTGGTGTTGATTTTGCTCACATAAACATAGGTCAATGCTCCCTATTAAAGCTTGCTGTGGTTCTTTCAACCTTGCTAATGTGTACTGCTTATTATACACATTAAAACTGATGAATATTGCGATAGTCAATTTTACCTGATCATGATCACACCATCAAGATTGTGTAATAGATGTTGCGCTAATGGGTTGGTCATTTATGCACAAAATATTTTTTGCAAGTGGCAAGGTACCCAAATGGCATATTAATGAAGTCATTGCTAGATATATTTTAACGGATATGACAGCAGTAACTAACATTAATAAGGGGGAATTTGTTTAGAAATACGGGTCTGAATATGGTTTCTTACTGTTATAACATTAGCTTTAATTTTATGTTATCATGTAACAAACGGGTTTTTTCACTTGTAAAACTCATGTCTCCTTTAAGCCGTTCATGCTTATCCTGTTAGGTCTTCTTTTAGGATAACCATACAAACATTGAACTTTCCACTTAACGTGTGGGCTTAAAAGTCATACACCGTATACATCAAAATAAAGTGACCACGGGATTAAAATGCTTCATTAAATTATTCAAAATTACCTGCTGCGGGTTTTCTTGACAGAAGCTTAACCACAAAGGTGATCTGAGTACATAGTACAGTATACAGAATCTGGGAGATCTACAGTAGCTATTGTAAAACTGGTCTACTTAAAGATATGGTCACACACCATTTTGTATACACTTTAAACATTAATTGGTTTGCTAATCTGAGTCCACAGACCAAGTTTGTTAAAATGGTTTTAAAATGTCAGTATGCTGTATGCAATTGTAATACTAGATCTGACATGACTTGGCAATTTGTCCCAGAGTTGTGGAGTTGCAACAGAGAATGCTCTGTCGCCCCATGAATGTTTAGAGCTGGGTTCCAAAAGGAGGCCTTTATCAGTGGAGTAAAGCACACGACCAAGTGGGCTGTAAGGGTGTATAAGATGAGTGATGTATTCCATTGACAGGTCATTTAAAAGATAAAACATTCAATTTGATAAAATTTGATGTATTTGGGAGAAATTTGTTTAATAAATTTATATAAATCATCCTATCCAGGTTACAAGATTCTTAAACATTTTTTAATATGTTTAATAATCAGTAGGTATCAAAACGTAAAAGAGAATACTTAATAGTTTATTCGCTTTCTTAAGTGGAAAGTCACCCAGCATTGGTAAAATATTTTTGTACTTCTGATTCAAACACTCAACAAACCCAATAAAAAACACATCATTTCTCAAAATGTATTTGATTCCAAGAATTATTTTATTTGTTACAGAAATCATTTTGCAGCAAAATGTTATTTTGGCAAACCGCCATGTTAAAAGTTAACTTGTTCCAAACAATGTTGCTTTAGACGAGTCAGGTCACATGAAAGAAGAGACTGTGGTGAACTACATCCGATTTGAGGCTAAAAAGAGGCTGTAATATGAGGAAGTCTCAAGTTTCATTTAGAAAGAGGTGCTTGCATCTAATTTATCAACTCCACCATCTCTAAATTTCTTGTAGCTCTATTAAATACTTTGACATCAATCAAGAGTGTCCTACACATACAGCATGGTGTTATTACTACAAACAGGCTCAAGTTACATGGATTATAGGCATGTCTAGCTAATAACATCACATCAGATGGGAGGACTACAAAAGTGTGTGTGAGGATGTTTCAAAAACATTGGTAGCAAAGAGCTATCTGTTTTATTGATGGTCCAATTTCTTTCCAAAAAAGGGTACGGAATAAATCTATTATGTATTTATGAAAATGTTCTCTACCTAAATCAAATTAAAGTATTCCCAAGCTTGCAAGTACAGGATGGGGCAAATAGAATATATTAACACACAAAGATACTTGTTCTGTACTGCCTTTTACACATTTTTTT
>JXSR01S053780.1:31568-41597 GCA_000969725.1 Ophiothrix spiculata
CCCCGCCCCTGGACCTCCGACGAACGCCTCGCGCGCGCGTCTTTTTGTCCCGATTTTAGGTTTCACAATGTTGGCAGGTATGAGACTCACGGAGAAGGAGGTTTGGCGAAGCCCACACTGCAAATATAACAAATTGTGGAGTCTGGCCCAATTGCTTCGAAAGAGAGATGGGCACTCCGACCTGTTAAAATACAGGCCGTCCCTTTTTACTTTACTTTTACTAGAGTTAGGCTTTAGGGCTAGTTATAGGTTTAGGAGAAGCTTTTGATGAGACAAATGATACTTTTCCTATTTCACTTTGATTTTTATTAATTGGATATAATGCAGTATGAAAGGCTAAAAAGTAGGCGATTTTTACATAAACCAAATTTTAAAAAACCCAGGTACGTTAACCTCTTTTGTAAACACTGATTATAGTATTTAACAGTACAATTAATTTCATTTTCAGTCGTATACATGTAATGGTAATTTTTCTCAAAACTACAAGTTTTATAGCACTCTATGTCTTCAGCGTACTTGAGCAATTTTACAGTAAACATGTAACCTAAAAAGGGACTATTGATGTTATCCATTTGGCAGGTTTCCATCTCACAAAGCTATTCTGGGTATTAGAATTGAGATAACACTGATCAAATCATCAGCAAGGATGTGGATAGTTGGTGAGTTTTGTGACGGCGAGTTACTCTTTGACCAATGTGTTACTTACCGTATGACCAATTGGCAAGGTTTTTTTTTGGAACAATAAGCAATAATGTTTAAACCAATTGGTGCATTTCTGTCAAACCAGTTGGTAAGATAAGGTCATATTGACCTTTTTGCTTGGTATAACCTGGGACCTGGGCAGAAAGTCCTCATACACTTTGAAAATGGTTGTGTAAGACTTAACTGTTGATACACTATAAATACTTTTTATGGTAAAATGCTATTATTTTGTTGGGTAAAATAATTTCGGCTATGTCTGGTATAATTTACTCAACATAAGTCAAGTAAACATACATACACACATAGATTAATGCTTATTAGACATGCTTCTTCATCAAGATCACAGCACGGCGCACTTTATGTCCGTAGTTAAACGAAATTACTTGACTAAAGACTGATTTACCCAACAAAAGGGCATCGGGTAACCCTTGTAATAATGTACTTTAAAAAAATCATACTCCCGTTTTGTAGTTCCATCTATTAAAAGCCTGAAAAGATGTATTAAAGCCTGAAAAGTGTGTAAAAATGTCCAATCAGTGACCTGACAATTTGTACCTACATAATACACGTTGGTCTTATTGCAGATCATCACATAAAAGTTGCTGTTTTTTATCCATATGGCACAGAGGAGCATAAAGTGACTATTACAACTCAAGTTGCCCAAAACACTCTAACTTGCCTATAACTCGCCATCCAATAACTCTGCAACTAAACACTCCCTCATCAAGTCAATCAGTGTAACTGACCATTTTCCTGTAGTTCTTTCTTTTTTACCTTGCCGATTTCTTCTTTGAAGAGGAAATGATGTCAAAGAATAACGTCTAGTCTTTCTTGTAGTTATCGATGACAAAACTTGATTTCCGCTCTCATTAAATTGATTAATTGTTGAAATTATAAATACAATTTTTATAATTGGCACAATTAAGAATTGTCTTTGAACAAATGAACTATTTAAATTGTAATATGTGGCTGTCCAGCCCGTATGAGCAGTAAATACCTGAAACTTCATTTTGCGCTACATGTGAAAATACATGTCAAGGTCATTATTTGCCGAAATTGATTTTTTGACAGATTCACAATCCTTGTGCTTACTACAAAATACCAGCAATGTTTCATTTTAAGAAAATGATAGGAATATGAAAGAAATCTGCATATATTTTTAAATCAATCAAAACAGAAAATATAAGGCTAAGGGATCTTTAAGTGCGTTTATATCGGTTATACTTTTTACTTATTGACAAACTTTGACGGACCATAACTTGACTTCTGAAAATCGTGTTAAGTTCATTGAGATGTCATTTTAATCCTTTAAAACATGGTCTTACAAAAATTTTAAAAATTGAAAATGACAAGAGGTGTCATTTACGGCTGGTTTGGGATGGATGGTCACATATGTGACCATCCACCACAAACCCTCAGGGGGGACATAGCATGGATTTCACAAACCCATATGAAAATTAAGATAATGACATAGCCAAAATCTATGGAATTTTAACTTTCGAACAGTTTTTATTTGATAAAAATCGGATATACGGTTCTCAAGATATGGCCGATCAAAGTGACAAAGTTTATTGAAAAATTTCCAAAAATGATGCATTTCCTATACTTTTACATGTAAAAACACTCAACTGGTGATATTTAACACTATTTTAGTTTTTAGAAATGCATATTAAAACAAATAATAATTGCCAATGATACTGTTACCAACTTTGGTTTTGGAAATTATACTTACAATTTGTTTATGTTAAATATCACTGGATGAGGAATTTCTTATGTATTTCATTGTTTTTCACCCTGCTATTTTTTTGAAAAATGGCGTATCTCAAGAAGCGATGCTCCCTTCCGATGATTTTTTCACTTAAATTTATAATAAATCAGAATGATATGAAAAAAATGTAACTTTAAGCATGTGTTGCATAACTTTATATGCAAAAGCGCCCTCAACTGTTTAAAATTGTTTTTCTCAAAACCGCAGAAATTCAAAATGACAATTTTGCCCCCCCCCCCCCATTTATCTCAAAAACGCTTTGACCTATTGACTTGAAATTTGGCAGAGACAAAGTTTTTAAGACATACTGTGATCCTGTGAGAGGATTTGTGATTAAAAGTTTTAGTTTTTGAGTTACACTGGGTTTTGTATGCCACCAGCAGCGAAAATAGCGGGAAAAGTTTGTCCGGTTGCCATGGCAACACAGAAAATAATTTTGAAAAAACGCTCTAATAAGATCATAGATCCTGGCCAAACTAGGTCAGAAAAACTTTTAATTTTTGAGATAAATGGGGGGACAAAATTGTCATTTTGAATTTCCGTTTTTCTTGTTGCCGTGACCTTTGACCCCTGCTAATTAGCATATCGGAAGCCGATATGATCCGAGACAAACGTTTTTGGAAAGGGCTCTTTATACTGAAGATTTTGGTATATCACTTGATTGTATTCATGTAGACTTTGTGATTTTATTGCAATAATCATAATAATGCATGAAAACGACGCCATGTCTGCCATGGGTCAAATATTTGTATATTGAAAAGAACACATCTTCAGCTTTAAAATAACACTTGATTCAAATTCATAGGACACACAGAAGAAGGGTTATGATTATTAAAACATGGCATGTCAGAATATCTCGAACTGAGTTTAATTATGCATATTTCCAATTAGAAAACTTTTCAAATATATTGGAGTTGAAATGAAAGCTGATATTTTACTTGGAGTTTAAGAAAAACATGAACATTTCAAACTGGCAAAAAATCACAATTGGTAATGGTCACATATGACATATTTGACTCTGTCAGTGAAATGAACACTGTCATGTTGGTTGGTCTTCATCTCTGTATTCTCAATATTGTTAACAGTGCTGCTTCTTAAAAGAAGTGTCAAGTTTTAAAATCTGCATTTGTAAACTGATTGACTTAAACGTTTGAAATGCAGTTAAACTAATATAAACTGGAGCAAATATTTTTGCTTTGATGAAAATTGATATATGCCAAAGAAAAATGTTTAATTTTCCTCCACTGACGGACCCTAATATTGACAATATAATAAAAAGGGTTTTTTTTCTTTTTGATTTACAAAGGAAAACTGAACCTGTTCATAAAAAATCCTACAAAAGATTGTTTCCCCAATTATTTGATTTGATGTATATTGTGAGGAGTTAAAAATTAATAAGTTTAAATTTAACCTTAATTTTGTAAAAACTTAATATTTTAGTTGATTACAGAACATTTGAATCACAAAGCTTTTCCTTCCTACCAATTCCAAATATAGATTATAAACAAAACAAAAACAAAAATAGATAACACTGTACTATTTAAGAAGAGCATGGTAAAAAACAAAACTGCCCAAAGGATTGGCTATACATCCTTCCTTTTTTCCACAAATATTGAAACACATACAAACTCACTTGTCATATAATCCCACTCAAATTGCAAGTTCATCTCTGCTCTAAGCAAAAATTAATTTGTAGAAAATAAATCATTTACAAATATAATTGGAATTCCCAATGCAAGAATCAATATCATTTCCAAGCCCCTCCGCTCCAATTACCTAACATTTAACGTCAGAAATACATTAGAATCGCAATAATATATAACAGAATATAATAGAAATAGCAAGACACAAATGAAATTTATATGTAAATATATATGAAAAGTAATAAAAATTCTATAGGCCATATTTGTGTTATTGAAATAAGCCGACGATGTAAATGACAAAAATAGTATTGTTAGCAAAGCAATTCTAAGTTGGATAAACAGATGAGAGTTTCACGTCATGAAAGAAGCGTAGGGAGACAAGATATTAGAATAGGGGAGAGAGGTGAATACCCTACGATGTAGTTTAGCGGCCCGGTGGTGCCACTACCTATTCAGAGGGGTAATGGGTAGTTGTGCAAGTCTCAAAATATCCCCTTTTTTGCCCATTTTCTAAGTATATGTAGCAATTTTAAACATTTTTTGTATTAAATCATTAAAGATTATCTTTAAATGGAACTTTTTTGTATTTCAAGGTCATTCATAGGGGTAACACATATTTCTTCAAGTCTAAAAATATCCCTTTTTTGGCCCATTTTCTAAGTATATGTAGCAATTTAAACATTTTTTATATGAAATTATTAAATAGATTATCTTTAAAATTGACCTTTCTGTATTTCAAGGTCTTTTCAGCAAAACACCCCTTTTTAACATTTCAAGAATATTACACAAAAATACTTATTTTCTTTTTTCAGGAGAACTTTCTGTTTAAATTGTTTAAATTTTAGAACAACTGTGTCACAAAAATGAAAATTCTGGTTTTATTAACAAGAAATGTTAAGATATGTGATCACAAAATATAATTTTAAAGAATATATTGAGTACATCATTATCAAAGATGAACTTTAAAAAAAATGAAGTTAAATGTGGAGTAAAAAAACCAATTAATGATTTGATCAATTTTGTGATCACAGAAAGATACCCAATATATTTAAGAATAGTGAGCACTGTTTATCATCATCTAAAAGAACCCTTTTTTGAATATTGCAATTATTTTTTTCAAATACCTTATCTTGCAAAAATTTACAAAAAAAAATCATGCATAGGCCACCACATTGTGAGTTCCCCCACCGGGTTCTGTGGATGTTGAGTGCTCTAAGAAGCACCATTCATTCCCATCCTTATCACTTACAATGAATTGTGTTTGGTTGGGTCTTACACAAATATATTCCCATTGTGTCATACGCGCTCCACAATAAAGGGACCTACGGGCTTGCTATACAATGCGTTTTCCTGCCCTGTTTAGTGTCGGTATTGTGTGTCTTTGGGTGGTTTATGTTTTCGTGATAAAATAAACAAGTTTTTTTAAGGACAATATGAGATATTGTCTGCTTGGTAGCACAAAAATTGGGTTCGAAGATTTGAAAGCATGGTGTTGTCTTTATTACATTTTGTTGGTATATTTGAGAGTTTTTCAATATTTGAAAAGTGAATGTAAGTGATGACTTTCTATCTCACTACCTTAGTACACTCATGGAAAGGTACACTCTTGTGCCAAATAACTTAGAAGTTCCATCATATATTATCAAAGCGTAAAGAATCCATGATTTTGTTTTAGTTGTAAAAACCATCTCAAGGCTTGTCTAAGACCTTTCATTGTCAGAAGGTTTAGATGGGCTTTCTGAATAATGGAGGGTGGATTAATGGCTTAAATTGCCCCCCCCCCCAAACACTATCAGACATTATACTATCAAGTATAGAAGATACAATCCATAAAAATAATTGAGAATTGAGTTAATGGATCTTCAAATTAAGTTTTTCCTTTCTTTTTTTCATCAACAGATACATACTCTAAACATCAAGACCAGAAAATGGACAGGTAGAGGGCAGTATACACAATGGAACTTTTGACCAATCAGAAGACATGGTGACAGCAAAGCATCAGGGTAAGTTTTAGGTCGTATCAACTGGGGAATTTTTCATGTGTTTTGAACTAAAGAATTATTTTGATGATAGTCAATATACTAAATAGTTTTCGTACTTTACCTACTCTTTTTTTAGGGACCTCCGCTTATTCCTTCCAGATTTACATGGAAATATCTGGTTAGTGAGTGCCTTTCTTGAGTTGCATGTGTTGTATCAGTTACGCTGCGATCACATAGAAGTATATGCATTGGCATATAGTATACATAGTATACTATACGTTCCTGGGGAGGCACTCGTGTGTTTAGTGGTGAGGATAATCCCTGTCAATTTCAACAGTATAGCTCAATTCATAGTCGGCCTCCAAACAAAATTTTTCCTACCAAACATTTGGTCGTGACGTAAAAATGACGATTGACTCCAAACAAAATAACTTCAACACCGAGTTGAGACCAAACAAAATTTCGCGCTAGATTGCACACATTATTTAATTGCCACATACATTGGACCAAATGTTTGCTACCCATTCATAGTTAAAGTTCGATGGCAAATATTTGGTGACGTCACGACCAAATGTTTTGTAGGAAAAATTTTGTTTGGAGGCCGAGTATGAATTGAGCTTAAGAGTGCCTCCCCCGGTAGTGTATAGGGAATACTGCATACCGTATAATTCTATGTGATTGCAGCCTTAGAGTGGTATTGATTTAGGACAGAGTTTTCTTGACACCTTCAACCCATCTTCTTCATGGTCTTCCAACTGGTTTGGTGCCAGACCTTAAGAAGGCATTGAAGGTCCAGCGTGCTAGTTGATTGGGAGGCATTCGCATGAAGTGTCTAAACCACTTGGGACATTGATTTCCAATTTGGTCAAGAAAGGGCTTGGTTTCAAATTCTATAAACTTGTGCCAAAATAATTGACTTTTTAAGAGTGTTCTTGGAATTTTGGATGTTATTTTTGCTATTTTGGGAGTGATTAGCTAAAAAAGAGTTATTGGGTAAGGACTATATAATTTGTAGTTGGCCCAGTGTAATGTTTACATCTGAAATTCTTCAGGATAATATCACAGAAGGTTCGCCAAAGCATCGGTGCAACATCTGGGAAAACAACAAATTTTCATAAAAAAAGTTGCAAGTGCATCTAGAGAAATTTCAATGTTGGCATTGAGTTTTTTTTGTCAGTTCTCAAGATGCAAGATAATGGTCTGTTTTGAAATGCTGGAATTGTTGGTATCATTGTGTATTTTTTAAGAATTGTTCTTTATTACCATGTATTCCTCCAACTTTTTCGCTAGGCTACGAAATGGGACATGCGTAGCCTAGCAGAAAAGTCCTCGACTGTTAATCACTGGGCATTGAGAGTCGTGGGTTCGAGTCCGGTGGGCAGCGTGTGTATTGTCCTTACCCTATTGTGCTCCTCTCCACCTAGGTGTCAAATGGGTATCGGCTTTCTTCAATGCTGGAAAGGTAACAGACTCCGGGGAAGGAGGTGTAGCTGTCCCCTCACCGCAAATATAACAATAATGTGGAGTCTGGCCCAATCGCTTCGAAAGAGAGATGGGCTCTCCGACCTGTGAATTACAGGCCGTCCCCTTTACCTTTACCTTATTCCTCCAACTAAATAAAAGTTAAAAGTCAGGAAAAATAAAACAAAGAACGATATTGAAAACTTAAAACTTGCCTGCCTAAAATAATGGCTGTTAGACCGTGCATCTTCTTCATCCATAGGCCAAAAAGACAGGAACACAATTTCATTTTGTAACTTTTTCATTCATTTAGTAACACTGCACAAGTTTAGAAGTAATAAAACTGCTCTTCATTAACATATCCAAAGGGACACAATGTGAAACGAGGCTTTATTTGATTCTGTTCTCTCCGTCTGAAATCGGAATCCAACGGGAGTATTACTTGGGCAAATTGTCACAGATTTTTACCCCATTTGTATTCTACTCAGTGATTTGTCAGTGGTAGACATTTTATCAATGGGGGTACATTTGAAGGTCGTGCGTATTGATTGGAATAAAGCAATGAAGGTGGGATTTGCGATTTTGCTCGATAGAATTCTCAAGGTTTTCATTCTCAGCCAGCAGACAGTGACAGGTGCAAATGTTGTGCAAGTATCAGTTCAGAATGAATCTTAGTTTGTCTTTGTAAAATACATATTGACTAAGATAAATACAGATTTCAGATGTACCTCAGTAGTTTTGTTCATTCTTTTGGCTTTATCTTTATCTGTAGAGCTCGTGAGGTGTAGTGGAACAGTACAAGACTCCAAATCAGTAGGTTGTGAGTTCGAGCCCCACTACGGCCAACTGGTAATGTCCTTGAGCAAGGCATTTAATCTCAGTTGCTCCATCGACCTGAGCTCATTGGGAGCTGTTGGGGGAATATATAAGTACTCATAGGTTTAGTGACAAATTGGTCTTGGCTAAAGTCAAAATCTAGTTTAAGTCAAATGGTTGTGGTGATTTCCTAACAATGGCGTAATAATAATAATGGCCAGCGCAATGAGCGTCTTCGGGCAGATACCAGCACTTAATAAATATCCACTATATCATTATCTTGGAGTTATCTTCAGTGTTTTACTCATTTATTCATGTTAAGTCTGGCATTTCAGAAAGCTTACAATCCAGATCATAAATCAATTAACAGGAATATTTGGACAAATCATCCCAAAATTTGTTCCGTACCCTGTGGTAAAAATAGTAGCGGTCAATGGTTATTGTTTTGCCAAAACTCCCTCGAATGGCACGAGGGGTACTCAAGTTTGGTTTTGGTGGGGAAATGCTCCATGGCAAAATTTGAAGTGCCACATTAAGCACCCAAGTTTTGAGATAAAGTTTTCAATGACAATTTTCATCAACAATGCCTTATTTTGGGCCTAATATTAACATTTTTTTTGTGAAAATGCCAAATTTTTTACCGATTGGCTCAAATTTAAATTTTTGCAAAGAAAAAGGATGCATTGAGGTACCAATGAGCCTGATTTTGCAGCACGTCCCTATAACCCCTTTTGTACTAAGTACCCCCTTCGCAAAATGGTGTCCTTTTACAAAGCATTAACTCTTCATGTTTAATGGGTACCTGCAATCATTAATATCGGAAAGATAACATCTGTTAAGAAAATGTGTCGGTTATCCACATCTGAAAATCATGGATTTGCATGATGATCATATTAAAAGGTCTACCAACAGTCCATATAAGATCTAAAAAGATTCCCCAAGATTTTAGATTCCATACTCAAGATCCCCTTCTAAAAAAGAAATATGTCATCAATAAATCAGTCTGAATGGCTGTAAAGGATTGTTGAGTCAAAAAAAAGATTTTTTGTTATAGGAAATTGAACAAAATTATTCTTAGAAATTTATACTTCTGTGCTTTATTCCATAACAATTAATAAAATCTCTCTAACTAATTTTTGAATCTGTGTTATACCAAAATATATATATTTCATTAAATTAGTCATCATAAGAAATAATGCTTGCTTAAAATCATCCCACATGTATCCATAAGAAAATGACGCAAGATTACAAAATCCTCTTATGTCCTTGTATGACCTTGTTTATTGGAAATGAACTTTGCTTACTAAACAGCCTCTTTTACCATGTCCAGATTAGAATAGCAGTGAACCGAGCCATGAGGGATGATTAATTGGATCTTGCTGACTAGCGGCTATATCCAATATATATCGTCCTCATCAATATTTAGCACAGCGGTTTGTCACTGTATAAATACAATAGCCAAGAATGCATAATGCGACGTAACAAAATTTATAATACGGTGTTGTCGCTGGCCGACCGTTGCGACTTTTCACGCAACATAGAGTGTGTGGAGAGCTTTCCTGTGCGATTTCGCTAATGAATTCCATGCATGATTATTTCATTTGTCTTAACTCTACATTGTTGAATATTTCATGAGGGTTAGAGAACTGAGATACAA
>JXSR01S053780.1:43393-57054 GCA_000969725.1 Ophiothrix spiculata
ATTTTTCCCGCCAGCGTCCCGCTTTTTCAAGCCGGGGGCGAGTGCCCCCCTGCCCCCCCAGCTTCGTACGGCCCTGCCTGAACCTGTACCACACTCATAGCTAGCCACCAGAGAGTTGCTACCTGGGCAGCCATGGTCCCTGCAAATATTAACCTAAAAATGGTGTATTTGAACATTTTCGTTATCTATTAAACCATAACAATTCCAAAGGCCACAACATTTTAAAAGAGAAAATAAGTAAAAAACATAGTCATGTCAAAGATGGGGGTCAAATTGCTTAGCATATTTGGACATGGGATTGGGATGTGAGAGGTCAGGGGTTGAATCCTGGTGGGAAGTACCAATTTGTTACACATTTCCAAGGAGTAGTAGGAACTGAGTTTAGGTTAGGCTAAATTTACACAACTTCATTACATGTGATGCCTGCCACTGACATCCTCGTAGGGACCCCAACCAGTCTTAATATCTGATGCTATTGAAGCTCTGAAGATCCTAAAACTTACACAACTTCATTACATGCGATGCATAATTGGCCTGCCACCGATAGCCATGTAGGGACCTCAACCAGTCTTACATTTAGTTCTGAGTGTTCCCTCCCCCTCCTCTGTAAGTCTCTTGTATAATGATCTAGTGTGCAAGTCATTGCAGTCGTATAATTGAATGTAAGCCAGTGTACAGAGGTATTATACTTGATTGTCACAATTGTATTATGCAGGTTGGGTTATTGGAAGCTTTAAAGTTAAATTCTACCTATCGTAAGCAAGAGAAGATTTCTCATGTTCCCATCATGCATTGCTTCCAATAAGAGTGTTTGCATAGGAAACCATGTGTGAACTTAGTGATGAAATGACCCTAAATCAATATAAATGTTACAATCTTGCATTCGACAATGTTTTGTCACTAACTACTCATTATTTCCTGTACAAAAGAATCCATAGGAAGCAATGCATGATGGGAAGGATACGGTATCTTCTCTTTTCATAAGCCCTGTGCTCAGACACACCAAAAAGTCATATTTAGGGTCGTTTTTACTTTTTCATGGGCAATAAATATATGCTGCGACAAGTATTCGCTCTTTAATCATTTTCAATAGCTTCCAATATATTTTCTAATTATAATGCAGGTTTGATGATGGGAAATCGATAACTTCTCCATATATTTTGGGATTATTTATATTATTGATCATATAAAATATATGTTTCTCCTTAAATATGTTGTAATGTAAATTAGAATAGATATTAAATAATCATAATAATAATATTGAATAATAATATTGAATAATTTCTCCTTAAATACGTTTTAATGTAAATTAGAATAGATATTGAATAATTAGCAGATGCTTGCTGAAAACATATGGCACAACGGTCACTCACAAAAAAGGTAAATACAGCCTCAGTTTATAGGAGAGAATGGGGCAAGTTCTTCAGTGCATTTTGCCATAAAGACCATAGAGGACTATTTTTGTGCTGTTTGAAGCTGTTTTTGATTTGTTTTGAACCATGTGATTAATCAACATGCTCATGTGAGTTTTAACACAAAGCATTTTGACATGATTAAAAAAAAGAATAAAGTCAATTTTTCTCTTCGTCACCAGGAATCAATTTAGGGTTTAGTCACAAATGCTAAGATATGTCATTTGTGCAGGATACTTGAAAAAAGAAAAAGTTTGAAAATCTCACGGAAATGCTAATTAAGCGATTCCAATTGCATGATTTCAATAGGACTACCTGTGACAATTTATTAGATTTCCTAGCTAGCTTGACTAGGCATAAATCGTGTTTGTAATTGTATTTTGGGGAACATTAGGAAAACGGGAAAGGGGATAACTTGTTCTCGAGATAGTATCTTCATAGCATTATGTTTTGCAAACCTTAGTACTAAAGATCTGAGATAAATACCCACTGGTGAGGGTAGTAGGTACTGGTATATTTAGCCAAACAGGGATCTGTCGCTCTAATTGATCGTTTTTTTACAAGAAATTCTTAACCCTCGTCTACCCAGGCTATTTTTTGTAACACGTCTAACCAGAGATGCAACCCCCTCCCCTAAATTTTTTGAACGGAACCCCCTATGATGAACTTGGTTTGCTATTAATTTTTTCATCAAAATGTCCACAAAGGATGTAATAGAAATTATCCAAATGCATAGGGTCGGCAAGCTTTTAGCCAGGATTTGAAAGTAGGGCGTCCAAATTCGCGGCTGGGCGAACAGGCCGGCTTCAATCAAAACATCGTGATGTCAGCATCATTAATATTCATACTTCACAAAGAAGTCGAGGATTACGTTTGCGCTATTTTTTAACAAAATGGCGACTCACTGGGGAACGAACGAAGAAAAAACGCGATATAAAACCCATTTTAAGTTCACAAAGTACAATAAATTGATCAGATTTTGTGATGATGATAATTATTGAAGATAAATTCTAACATTTTTTGATGGCCTCTAGGAGGGCTTTAGCATTTTCTAGGCCGTCTTTTATCATGACAGGCCGTCCAAAAGACGGCTTGACGGCTCTCTGGCTAAAAGCTTGAGGGTCGGTTGCTTTTGCGTTTTTATGCAGTGGGGAAAAATCTTGGGGAGTTGCAACATTTCCATATAATAATATTTTTCCAGTAAAACCGTGACTTTATCCATTTTCATTAAAGGGCAGTGGCGTAACCAGAGGGGGGGGGGGGGGGGCGGGGGGGTGGGAGCCCCAAGAAAAAAATGTCTGTGATCAAATCGTTTTTTCAAGGCGATCAGGCTTGAATTTGAAAATACCTAGGGAGCAAAACAGGTTTACTTGCAACGAGAAATTATTTTAATGTGTCCTATCTAGATGGGTGCTATTATAGACCATAGGTAACATCACTAGGGTGGACACAAAATCAGTCTGTTACATGGGACCCTGCAGGAGGGGGGTAAAAGTCGTTGCAGGGGGCAGATTTGAAAACTGGTCAAATCCTGTTAAAAACCATTCTTACATGTTCCTCTCATCATAACGGAACCAGAAAAAGTATACTTTGACCCATCTCTGATGAATGCTTTAAGAGTTATATCCGAAAAACATGAAAGGTCAAACCAAGGGTCATGAGATGGGCCTATGGGAGTCAAACATTTCAAAAGTGTCCATTTTGTTCATTATTATGTTTTGAGAATCTGTCATCCTATTCTTTTTCTGTAAAACATTCAAATTTTCAAGTTTCCAAATTTTTGAGTTTCGAGTTCAACATTTTCGAGTTTCAAATTTTTGTGTTCAAAATTTTCAAGTTTCAAATTTTTGAGTTTCACATTTTCTAGTTTCAAATTTTCAAGTTCAACATTTTTGAGTTTCAAATTTTCTAGTTCAACATTTTTGAGTTTCAAATTTTCTAGTTCAACATTTATGAGTTTCAAATTTTTGAGTTCAAAATTATCATTTCATATTATTTAATTAACAACTCATTGCAGCAAAAAGCAGCTGAATCACAACAATTTTACAATGCAAATTTTTGAATTCAAAATTTTTAAGTTGAAAATGGATATTTCTGGTTCAGATTCTCAAAACATAATGATAAAATTGGATGGATTCTTTCACATGATACACTGAGATATCGGTCTTGCTATGAGTATGAAAAAAATTGTGCTTGGCTATCGCCTCGCACAATTTTTTTCAAAACTCATAGCGAGACCAATATCTCTGTGTATCATACTCAATCCATCAAATTTAATATCAAAATGGTCTCAAATTTTTCGTCTTGCAAAACTGTCTGCACAAAGTAATATTTTCCAATGTCTACGATCAACCGTTACTATGGTAACAGGTCAATATAAAGTTTTTGTTATTTGCACCAATTGGACATAAGGAGTTTTTCCTGATACCATAAAAACGATTGATCGGAGACGTTGGAAAATATTACTTTATGTAGACAGTTTTCAAGACGAACAATTTGAGACCATTTTGAACAAAATCGGGCACTTTTAAAATTTTCTGACTCCCATAGGCCCAACATGTGACCCCTGCAATCACCTTTCATGTTTTCGGTTATATCTCAAAAACCCTTCATCAGATATGGGTCAAAGTATACTATTTTTGCTTTCTTATGATGAGAGAAATATGTTAGAATGGTTTAAAACACAAACTTTGACCAATTTTGAAATTTGCCCCCTGCAATGACTTTTACCCCCCTCCTGCAGGGTTCCATGCAACAGATTGATTTTGTGTCCACCCTAGTGTTGTTACCTATGGTCCATTGAACCCAAATAGATAGGACACACTAAAATAATTTCTTGTTGCAGTTTTACCCTTAAAAATGGGGTTTTGCTCCCTAGGTAAAATCTGAAAAAAGTGATCCCAGTGTAAAAAGAATTTTTTTTTCACTATATGAAAATGGAAAAGGTTTCACTTGATAAACACTATTCAAGGAAAGTGTGAAACAATTAATGCCAAGGTCACATTGAAATTTGATGGTTTCTTTAATCAATTCAGAATATTATAAATCAAATATTTAATTGCAATGCCTCTTTTAAAATTAATATGTGCCTGATCTATCAATGGCATTGTCATCTTTATTGTGGTTTTTGAATGAACAAAAGTAATGAATGAAATTAACATGTTTCAGCATTGTCTATTGATTATTATTACTGCCATGATGCTATAAAAACAATTGATCACACATCTAAAATGCAAATGTTGTAAATTGAAATGCGCTAAATATAACGCAAACCCTGCTCATGCTCCCTATTGAAGCCAGTCTGAAAGTTGAAGATTTATTTCCAGTGCTCGGGCCAGTATATATAGTGCTAAGTACGACTGACGTGACTATTTATAGAGGAGTCAATGAGCAAGGGGACTTGGATCAAGTCTACTACTATCCAGTTATATGCAAACAATCCAATTCAACTGCTCATAAATATTAATGAGTTTGTTAACTAGGAGAATCCTGTACACACAAGGAATGACAATAGCGGTTATACTTTGTACATGTGCTCTAGTATCTCACACACACCACACACTCAGCACAGAGCACACACACACGAGAAGGGCTCACTGGAAGGTCTAGCTGGTATGCTGTTATAAACAGGATGGGGTGCTAACGGAATACACAGAAAAATGTCCAAATGCCCCCGTAGAACGCCCAAAGCCATATGAGCACAACACTTTGGACCAACATACGGATTTATACAAGGCGAGATTATCCAGTAGGGCTACAACGTGAATTTGGTCGGGGACTATCCGCACTTGTTTACATCGATTCCCTTATACATCCGTGTTTGGATAGAGAGACAATCTTATGTTGTGTGGCGTAACTTCTAGTGATTAGAGGAATGCCAATGTGAGTAACCGATTGTTATGTATTGTATGCTTAGTATTTTAATGGAATGCTTCGAGTGATCTGTTCAATATGTATATATAGATGATGGCACGATGACAAGATAGTCAGATAGCCCGGTTTCTGTGCTTGCTTGACTCGGGATGCGTGATGATGAGTCCCATCATCATCATCAATGAACTTGGTTATTATAATTTCTGTGCAAATATATTGTCATCCTTTTGGCCGGGATGGTTTATTACAATACCATATATTGCAGATTAAATCAGGCATCCCGTGCTATGATCATAAATCATGGTCTATTATTTATACATTCTTTTTGTAAGAAAATTTGTTAATACACACATGTACTCTAATTAAGCAAATTCTAAATTAAGATTAAAAAATGCACTTGATGTTGAAATTATTCAGAAAGTTATTTTAATCGTCCAAAATTTATTGAATATTTTGAGTGATAAGGGTTAGAAAATTTATTAAATTTACTGGATCAGTATATTCCAGAGAGTATTTTCTATCTGGGAATATAAATACCATTGTATGCTTATCGTCATTAATTTTACAGGAAATCAATTTTCAATTTTTAATTGTACTTTGCAAATCAATTTTCATAGCCAAATTTATGTGAAGATAAACAAGAGACGATCATTTCATTCACACAGTCCAGTTTAATTCTAAACCATGATCTTTATTTTGCCGTATTATTTACTATCGCCTGCAAAATGTAAACAAATCCCAAATGTGGGAGTGTCTTATCACTGGGAATTATTATCTCTACTTTATCAAATGATGGGTCAGAGTATTGTTGATAGTAGCGAGTCAGTTTTTTTCCTTCCGACGAAGATTGTCATAAGGTGCTAAAAGAATGGTAGATGATTTACAGACTCTGGTATGGTTATTCAGCCAGAGCAGTAGAGAGCTGGTTGAGATCATGGATTAGGTGATGTAGGATGCTTCTATTTGTGGAGAGTGGGGCTGGAGTCTGGGTATCTTGAACCAAAATTAAAATGTATTGATTAACTTGTTTAAATTCACAAAATCAAATACTAGATTACATTTAGTTTGAGCATGAAGATTTTGCAAATTCTATTCCACATGTATTTGTATAGGAAAGCATACTATTTTAACCTTTTTGACCAACATGAATGTCCTACAAAGGGGTAAAGTTGTTGGCTGTATTTTGGCACCTTAGTTTTGTCCTGATAGGTCAAGGCCTAATTTGAGGAATGAGGAAAATCTCCATTCATGGATCAAAATGAAGCCGGGATGATAGGCAGCATAAAGAGTGCATCTCTAGCTAGCATACTCAAAATTCTTTTCAATTCTATGAAACAGCTAATAGTTTCTTCAACCTCTTTCATTTAGTTCCGCATTTCTCTAGGTACTATATTGAAAAAAATACATATCACAAAAAATATATTGAATTCTTTCATCTTTTTGGTAGAATTGAATGAAGACAACAAAAAATGTCAAAAATACTTTATTATATTTTAATAGTATTGTCTGGTTGCAATCTTCTCCTGGGTCTCATTGCATTCGGAATGAACCAAAAACAGAACATCTATGTGTATATTTGGTTTGATTTATGCCTCTGCTGGGAGTGGTATTGACATTGCAAATTGAGTTAAAAGGTATCATGATAATACCAAGGTACTATACACAACATGAAAAATGGAGTTCAACTTGGAAATATTTCTAAAGCAAACTTTGAAAGAAAATGGAAGCTATGACATCCTGCTGTGATGAAATCAAGATCCGTTACTTATTTAGGCCTACCTGATTACTTCCAATTTGGTCTTTCTGATTCTACTTTCATTTTTTGATATGCAGCTAGATTAATCAGTGATTTGATACTGAAAGGCTTGTATGTATTTTCGCAAAATAACTACTTTTTAGGCAGAAGGCAATTTTGGTTTTTACTTTACTTTGAAGTTTTCACAATATTCACAATAAGCAAGTAAAGTTTCAAAATGAATAAACAAATCAAATAAGCTAACCTGTTGGTTTCAAATCAGTTAAAGTAGCAAATAAATAAAAACATATTGATTTTTTTTAAAATTCAGACTTAAAGTGATCAACAATCACCTCCCAATAAAGGAGATTATTGTAGCGCTGTGCTTCGCTCCTTTTCAGAATCATCTAAAATCATCTTAGAAATGTCTGGTTTTAAAATCAACTGAAAATATCAGCAGTTACCTCTGTTTTGGAACTATTCAGTTTGAAAAATCAGTGATGAAATGTGATAAACATTCAGTTTCTTTTTGAAACTGCCCAGTTTTGAAAATCAACTGAAATTATCTCCTGTTAGATCTGCCCTGTACTCTTTGAAAATCAATGAAGAGGGATGAACCATATATCTTAGAAGTTCTGTCTGGTTTTAAATTCATCAGAAATTGTCAACATCTTCCCTTTCGAACTTCCCATATTTGAAATATAAAGATAAAGATAACTCCCCATGTCTTAGGACTACCCTTTTGAAATAAAACAAAAAGCAGTCAATGTCATCTACATTTTTGGAACTGCCTGGTTTGTTAAATGTATCTTCATTAGAAGAGGATATTTTATATTGGCCTATCAAAGATACTATTTATAAATGTGCTCCGACTGGTATGGCAAACATTCATATTCTTTCAAGGCAGATAAAAGCCGCAATTTGAGATAGCGTGTTCCTAGGCAGCCATTGTAAAGCTTTTGTATTTACCGAACCAATAAAGCAAGCAAAGTTTTGTCCCTATCTTTGGTTAATAATCAAACTGGGATGGATTGATGCGTCCTAGTTTGAATAGTAAGATTGTTGCCATGGAGCTATTGTCATAAAATCTCAGCCTCAATGCTTGGTATCTTGAGATGTAATTGTTCTGTTGACAATTGATTGGATATCGTTGGATGGCGCAAGATTTTTGAGATAAATACGAGAGGAAAGTAGTGTGATTTAGAGAATTGAAATGGTCATCTTATGTCCTCCATGTTACATTCTCCAGATACACTGACATGCCTCCTGTATTATTTGAGCACAATAAGGGATTGTCCTTAGAAAAATCCCAATTTTGATGATTTTATATCACAAATTACAGCATAGTTATAGGGTTTAGTTGGATTTTAGGGAAAGTATAGGATTTAGATTTAGGTTTAGAATAAATTTTAGGTTTAGGGTTATCAAAATATAAACAATTGGTACAATAGATTAAGGACCGTGTTAGGACTATTTGGATGTTTCTTTGACATTGCCGGGCTGTAAATTGGAATTGATCGGTCTGCTTATACGTTAAGTGAATTGTTTTATGCCGGTTTTGAACCCCGATTGAAATGATCAGATTCTTGTTAAAGTCATAAACGGTTAGCCTGGTTGGCAAATTTCAACAAGCTTTGTTTAGTAATTTATTTCCTGGCCTGTCTAGTATGTTTATGGGTTTATTTTACTCTGTTTGAACATAGATATTGTTTGAACACTGAATTTATGGAGTACATCCGATGTTTCAAAATCAGATCAGTTGAACCATAGATTTTTAAAAGACCTATAATCTATAGTTGAACAGAAAAGTTGACAAAAATAAAGCACTTTAATATATGACATACAAAAACTGCTTTTAGATTTATCAATAATTGTCACTGCTTTGTAGAATCGTAGGGGTTTCTTCCGAGTTGATTTGATGATCAAAAAGAATGCTTAAACCTTAAAGTTCATGGTTCAACATTGTGAACAAAACAATGAATTTGAACTGCATGGGGCTAGCCAATAGGTCATGTAAGTACAATGTTCGCCACTTAGTGCTAACGTGAACAAATTTTTGGAAACGCTGCCTTCAAGATATCTACTTGGTTGCCACTGTGTTGTTTTATCGTTACTTTAAATGGAAACAAACAAAAGTTAGAAATAGGAAGCACAAGATAACATTGTCCAATATACAGATGCTCAATTTTGTTTGAAAAAGAACTCAAATATTGTGAAATTTAATTTGTGCAAAAAAATAATCGCTTCCATCATAGTAAATATGAAATAAGATTCTATAGAAGTAAAATAGGAATAAAATTGGTAGTGACGTCAATATGTGTAATTGATGAAACAAATACTGGAGATTGTTTGGAGCTATAGATACAGGCGACTATGTAACCTATGCTGTGCACAATGCATGCATGCCAGCCAGGGAGAACACACGCATAAACTTTGGATGTGATTTTTAATATCGCTACTTTAGCTTTACTACTCGAGAGCTATTTTTGTTACATGCTGATGTTGCTGGTCAGAGATAGATTTTGATTATTATTTGATATTTGTTGTTGGGTTTTGCGATTGTCGGTTCCTCCAATTATCACTGACATTGTCATTGGGCTGTTGTAGTAGTGTGGTTGTGCTTTATTATTTAGATGGTTAATTAGCATTAAATGGACATTCTGTGATCCTGATTTGACTTACATATCCTCTTCCACCAATGTATATCAAAAAAGATGAATAAAAAATGCATTGTGAAAATTTCAGTTGATTTTGGTTATCTTCAGCATGTGAAATTATACTACACCTCTTGAATATTTATTAGTTAATACAGCATTTTTATTGGTTGAATAGGGAAGACGCGCAAAAAGTATTTTTGACTCCTTTTCCGCGTGTGCGTTAATACTCAAGTACAGCCGCGCGGGTATGCGTTTACGCGTTGCACCTTTGTAAAATACACACACGCGGGGAAAAGAGTAAAAACTTCCGCATGGTACTACCGTATGGCTCACGGTAAAGTACTGAATTTGTTGACTTTGAGATTTATTTTCAAGTTATATTTTGACTTTTTTGAGGTGTAGTAAAACAAATACAACATGGTTTATTTCAGAGAAGTATTGCAAAATACTGTCCCTCGAAGTCTCCATCATCCAACACCTCGGGGACAGTATTTTGCGATACTTCCCCTCAAACCATGTTGTATTTGTATACTGTTGTATGTTAGTTCTTCAGCCCCAATTTTATGGCAACATATGTGTACTTAAGTCCACCTCCTCCCCAAAATCAGATGTCCATAATAGTATGGTCCCCTTTTGTTAGATCACAGATTTTAATTTTTTACTCTGGCGCAAAAAAAACAGTGAAAACAGTGTTTCTAGTTTGAAAACTTCAAAAAAATATTCTTTCTACACCTGTGATGGCCAATTAAATTATTTTCGATGAAAGTGTTTAACCAATGTATTAAATTATCTCCAAGAGCTTTGTTTGATCTTTTATCTGGTAAATCCATCTGAGGTACGAATTTAGGATTTAGGAAACACAGGATAGTCACACCACCATCAAAGAATGATATATTGCAAATTAATCCTCTCTCAATTTGAGCCATTTGTGTGTAAATTTTAGTACTTTTTTGGATTTTACTCTACTTTTAAGGTTGAATTAGAGCATTTCCATAAGTTTTTAATTCTATAGGTGGAATCTAGGCTAGCCCCTTTAAGCCTGTGTTGGGCTCTATATTTTGATGTGGATAAGCCCTAAGGAGTCAAATTGATAAGGATTTTTGAAAGATGATGACTGGGAAATGATCAACACTGTGAATCACTCTTTCTCTCTTTCATACTAACTGACCTAAATCCAGTTTTCATAGAACTTCTTCCTCTTAAACAATACATGTATTCCCTTACGAAAAAAATTAAGCTCGTTACGAGCTCGTAACGAGCTCATTATTACGAGCTCGTTACGAACACGTCATCGAGCTCATTACGAGCGCGTTACTAGCACGTCATCGAGCTCATTACAAGCGCGTTACGAGCGCGTCAATGAGCTCGTTACGAGCGCGTTACGAGTCCGTTACTAGCTCGTTACGAGCGCGTTACTAGCTCGTTACGAGCGCGTTACTAGCTCGTTACGAGCGCGTTACTAGCTCGTTGCGAGCGCGTTACTAGCTCGTTGCGAGCTCGTTACTAGCTCGTTGCGAGCTCGTTACGAGCGCGTATTTGAAACTACGAGCGCGTTACTAGCTCGTTACGAGCGCGCGTTACTAGCTCGTTGCGAGCGCGTTACTAGCTCGTTGCGAGCTCGTTACTAGCTCGTTGCGAGCTCGTTACGAGCTCGTCGCGCTCGTATTTGAAACGAAACGCGCTCGTATTTGAAACGAAACGCGCTCGTATTTGAGACGATACGCGCTCGTATTTGAAACGAAACGCTCGTATTTGAAACAAAACGCGCTCGTATTTGAAACGATACACGCTCGTATTTGAATCGATACGCGCTCGTATTTGAATCGAAACGAGCTCGTATTTGAAACGAAACGCGCTCGTATTTGAAACGAAACGCGCTCGTATTAGAAACGAAACGAAACGCGCTCATATTTGAAACGAAACGCGCTCGTATTTGAAACTAAATGCGCTCGTTATTTGAAACAATACGCGCTCGTATTTGAAACAAAACGCGCTCGTATTTGAAACAATACGCGCTCGTATTTGAAACAAAACACGCTCGTATTTGAAACAATACGCGCTCGTATTTGAAACAAAATGAGCTCGTTTTTGAAACTAAATGAGCTCGTTTTTGAATCAAATTGTGCTTGTATTTGAAACAATGTGAGCTCGATTTGTTCAAGCAAAGGGTAGTGTCAAGGGAATCCTGTATCAGCCCAAGTGCAATGACTACAACAGGTATCCTTTGAACTTGATGGTAAGAATTTTAGTTTGTTAAGTGATTTCTAGTTAGTATATATTTTCTCTGGTGTCAAATTTTGAATAAAAATTTTGCAACATGAATTACAAACTCCTCAATTATAAAGAAATTTTCAAAGTTCAAGAATTACGAGCTCGAAAATGTATAACAAAATTTTCAAAGTACAATATTTCAGAGCAACTCCATAAATTATAAGCTTGTAAATTGTTTCAAATACGAGCGCATTTTATTTGAAATAAGAACGCAATATGAGCGCCTTTCGCTTCAAATACAAGCACATTTTGTTTCAAATACGCACTCGTAACATGCTCGTAATGAGCTTGTTAATGCGTGCTTGTAATAAGCTTGATAACTTGCTCGTAACAAGCTTGTTTACAAGCTTGTAACAAGTGATTGTAACAAGCTTGTTAACGTGCTCGTAACAAGCTTGTTTATGAGCTGGTAACAAGCTTATTAACATGCTCATAACACGTTTGTAATTATGAGCTTGTTCCGAGCTTAATTTTTCCATAAACTTTGCCTAATTTCACAGCTTGTGATTTTATTAGCTTGTAATTGTTCTTATTTCCTAAACACATACTTTCTGAGCATTTCCGAATTCCTCAAATTTACGAGCTTCTAAATCTATAAACATATGAGCAAGTGCAAGCTTGTATTTGCTCATTTTTAACAAGCTTGTAAAAAATGTGTGCTTGAGCTCGCAATTGATTACTTTTGCTCAGAATTATGATCTTGATTTTAAAGAAGAAAATGTATAAAATTTTTATTAAAAATATCCAAGTTCCTAAAATTTACGAGCTTGCAAATCTATGAACATAATTTTAGGTGAGCAAGTACAAGCTCGCATTTGCTCATATTTTCAACAAGCTCATAAAAATCGTGCGCTTGAGCTTACAATTGATTACTATTGCTCGGAATTATAATCTTAAACGAGCTTAAGGTCTTGATTTTAATTACGCGCTATAAAGTAAGTAAGCTCGTACGAGCTTGGTTTATGTTAAATGAGCAAAGTCATGCATATTACGTTCACATACGAGCTGAAAACGAGCTTGTATTGGCTCGTTTTTATGGTTACATTTTCGTAAGGGTTATCAAGCTTTTGTTTAGAGTGACCTTCAGTAAGGTCACCAAGACAGATAATCTAATTCCCTTGTCAAATACTAATTACAGTATTTTGTAACAAGACCTGTAATTCTATTGTTGTTCAAAGGATACTGTTTGTTGAGATAGTCTTGATATTAATGTGTCCATTGTTTTAAGAGGTCTACCTGATTTTATAAATTTGTTGAAAGCACTGCGCTAAATATTCTGTAAAGCACGAATTATTTGCAGAATCAACTTTCTTAAATTTCGCCAGCTTGTTTATATATTCTGCCAGAGTTGTTTTTATTTTCTTAAATCTTTCACAAATCTTGGTCTTAGCAGATTTTATTAAAAAATCAATTAAAATGCCAGCTGTGCAATACCAGTGGACTGAAGGTAATAATCCCTAAAAGAATAATTGTTTGATTGGCGTTACATTATTCTCAACAAAAATCTCCAAATTTCATGCTAGTTTATGTGCTTTCTTCACTAATTTTTCAAAAAATCACCCAATTCGTTATATTTGGGTGATGTTTCCATCCTTTATTTATTTGTTCAGAAAATTAGGATAGGTCAGGTTATACCAATCAAATAATTTTTATACCTCAATTTGATTTAGAACCAAGATAATTTTCAAACATTTCAAGAAATTAGGTTTAGGC
>JXSR01S053780.1:80331-95645 GCA_000969725.1 Ophiothrix spiculata
ACAAGAACCGGCCACAATTGAAGAAAAAATAATGAACTTGAATCACTTGAGGCTTTTATATTCATGCCTCGTGATCTAGTTGTGTTTGATGCCCGTTATTTTTATCTCTCTTATTTTTTACGTTTTTGCTGTGTTATAATAGCTCGGAGCTATAATGAAGTCAATTCTTGTTGTGTTTTTTAGCAGGGATAAAGTGTGAGGCGAAAATGAGGCAGCTGCTCTTGAACAATGCCCCTATTGCCGAGCTCGCTAAAAGGATAGCTCTTCGTTTTATTCAAACGCGACTAAGCTTACAGAGAATAGTCTTCTTAGTGATAAATTTTCACCTGCAAAGGGTATTGGTGTGTGCTAAAAAATGTGGTCTTATTCTTGTCCAAGAGGCTGCGGGCTATTTGGTCACCCTGACTGAGATTGTGTTTCATGAAAATCATATTCGCATATATGAGATAAAATGTCAGAGCGCCGAAAAATGGAATCGGGGGTGATGTGATTGGGCGGCAGTTAAGTGTGATAATTTGAGAGAGGAAAGTTGACACAGCATACCTAACCACAATACAGTCATTGGTTATCAATTATTTTTGGTTATTCTGTTTGGGTAATAAGTGGAAAAAATTGCGAGATTGAATTGAGATGTTTGTGTAGAGAGAAAGGCTTTATGGGATTGAATGAAAAGTTTTTTAGCAAGGATGGTCATTATTATGGTCATTATCTTGAGGCAGAATAGCTGCTAGAGGATCTATATTGAGGTGAGCTAAGTATCCTTTTTGCCTTGGGGAAACATATTTAAGAGATGTGAGCTTTCTATATTCAAGTTATTGCCATCTTTATTATGTATGTTTTAGGACCAAGAGCTTTATATTAAGGCTCACTCAAATAGATGCATATATCACGTAACACCCCTCATCCAGGCCCTCATCAATAGTTCCACACGGACACACACACACCCACACCCTCCCCACAATGGCTTCAGAGGGCCCGTGTCCTTATATCACAAGAAATAAAGTCTATCAAGGTCCTTGGAGTGCGGATCACTAGATGGTAAAGGATGGGGCTTAAGTTTTTTTTTTGACATTTTCAGGTGCATACTTTTCCAAGGACAAAGTTTTAGGTCCTTTTAATGTTCAAAGTCCTTATCATGTTGGTGTATTATCATTAGAAGGTCCTCGGTTTATATAGGAATGCAAACACATCATATCCTCAAAAGCAACCAGACTTGAGTCTGTGCCTCTATGGTGCCTCTTGAAAAATCATCATTAAGTGTTTCGAAAGAAATAATAATCTTTCCTTGAAAGAAATAAAATTTGCTTGGTAATGCTATAAAATTGAAGGCTTTCAATACTTGCGCTCTATTTGTGTAATGATTGTTATCGTATCACGTTCTGAATTGCCAAGTCCAGAAAAACAAATTCCCACTCTAGAAAAAGGAAGTAATAATTTTGTAAACCAGCCCATTTTATTAGAAGTTTGCTTGCCATACTTTGCGGAGATTGTTATTGAGGGTAATGAATTTCCTTTGATATCACAAGAAATATCACTCATTTCTTGAGCCAAAATGTATGATGAAAGAGCAAGGAATGGTTGGATATCACAACAGATAAAGATATGAAGCATAAAAATATGACATTGTTTAAATTGTGAGTTACAAAAATGCAAGTTTTAGTCTGGCGAGTTGTAAGGCGAGTTGTTAGGTGAGTGCTCTTGTCAAGTTGTGAATATATTAATATGTATGCCCTGGAGAATCTTTTTTTTTTTTTGAAGTTGTATTGCGAGTCTTACACTTATTTCCTCTCCAGCAGCCTCAATAGACCATTCCTATTATTGGCACGTTTTTGCCGCTGAGGGATATCAGTGCTCATAACGAGGCCAAGTATGACATCTTGTGATACATCGTGACTAATTCCATAATATCTGCATGTTAGTTAGTCACGATATATCACGTAATAGACCTTTTCAAAACACGACTTTCCGAGATTTTCCGAAGCTGATTTTACACTTTCCGGCAATTGCCAACAGAAAAAGTGACTCTTCAACACAATAACCAGAATGTTAAGTTCTCATTCTCGTTAACTGGTTGCGTAAGAATTCGAACTTGTAATTAGCGTTAGCACTAAAGAGTCACTTTTAGTGTGATCGCCCTGATGTGACTTGAAATCTTAAGCTTAATCAGATTATTTCAAATGGAAATTTCACTCTTTGTGTCGGCGAGCTTATGGTACCATCAGCCAAAAGTTGTTCAGAATTAGTGTATCTAATAATGTATGGGTCTTTTTATTTTTCACTTTTATTGCACTGAAATGCGAGAGAATTTTCTGAAAATTTTGTTGACAAAATCATGCATACTAATGAGCTTAGTACGTGATTGATTGAAAAAATGGCCATGTGATCAATGTTCCGGAGATTTCTGAATGGATTTTGAAAAGGTCTATACCATACGGGTTTTCCTCCTTAGATTACATATGTTAAGCACTTCATGGTTTTGTTACTAATAAATGATGACATATAAAAAATTGAACCTTAACTTGTCCTTAACTGGCTATACAACTCATTCAACTTGCCTAACAACTCTCTATGCAAAGCGCCACAGAATGGCATACGTTAACTCCAACAAATCTTACAAACACTATGCAACTCGCTTATACAACTCACCTTTAAACTCACCAAAATATAATTCACATTTATATAACTCTCCAAGTAACCATCACCCCCTCCTTATACACATGAAATACAGATAGGTTGCTACACTCGTCATCCCAGGGAACACAGTGCTCCATTGGGCCGGATTTCAGGTCGTGTTTTCGTCTCTAGCCAGGTTGGAGCCTGAGTGTTGTGTTTTACAGTAAATGAGGATGAATCATGATGCCTGCGTTGTCAAGATAAAAGCCAGGATGTTGCCAAGTTATCATGGATTTTGTCCCTGTGGTGCCTGGCCTTTTCCTCTGTTAATTATTTCGACCCCTTGTATCTATTCAATTTCTCTTAAGGGTTCTTTATTTTCTGAGCTGTAGGCCTTGGATATTATTATTGGACAGTTTTGTTGTGAGGCCTAAATGTAACAAACAACCTGTGGCTATGTTTTGCTAAGAATTGACAATCGTTTTGGGACGATCAAGACTAGATGATGAAAAGTCTTGTCAAATTAACGACATATACAAGAAATTAGTAAATGGTATTGTTGTAAAAGTATGTTTCTAAAAAGTAATGAAAGTTTTTGATATATAAAAGAAAAACCTTATAATCCACCTAAACATATTCTATATAGCTGTAATCAATTTCATTGATGTCCATCTTCTGAAATCATCAAATATAGAGCATTAGCAGTCACGTTAGCTTAAATGGTAAGGTGCTTGCTTATAAAGGTGCAGAAGCGATAAGTTTGTATTCAACTCAGGGTTGATTTGGTCAGCGAGGTACAAATGTTGGCTGGGTCGTTTCAGTGCCCCTGGAGGTTGCCGCAGAACCTAAAATGATGTGTTTGGTGAATGGAGCTTATTGGCCATTGTAGTGTCCATGAGCAAGTGATTAACTCTCATGTGCTCATCTGTACCTGTATCTAGTTATCACATGAGTCACATAAACAGCAGCATTTACTTAGGAAGGTAACAGGCCTAGTGAAGGAGATGTGGCAATCTCCTCAATACAGTATTACAATATAGTGGAATCCAGCCTAATCCTATTGAAAAAATGATTGACACTCTGCCCATTTCAGACAGGCTTATCCAATGACCAATATTTTAACATTCACAAAACACATTTTGCTAGATCCAGCAATATCAGAAAATGTATTACTCCAATTATTTTCACAATCATACCTTTTGCCAGTTTTGGAAAATTAACACTTTATGCCAATTTTGAGCCCTTAAAAACTTGCATTATATATGTCATCCCATCCAAGCTCTGATTGTGATGCTGGGATTTGAGTAGCTAGCTTGCTAATGATTTATTCACAACTTTTCTCTTGACTTAGTTACCCCTTCCGCAATTAAAGTGCCCCCATTTTTCACAAATTGTCAACTTTATGGTGTTCAAATGTTGATAAGACTTGGTACTGATTTGCACCATACGTAAGTGATTGCTGTTGGAATGCATGCCTGTGTTGAAAAAATTTGATCAGGTTTGCTGTTAACAGATCAATTGAAAATTGTCATGGTGTATATGGTTTAGGATATGAGACTCGAGAGGGCCAGAATACAATCCTGAAGAAAACATGCTTTTTTCCGTCCGTCTCTTTCAGAGGACATGACTAGAAAAGGAAAATCTCAGTGTCAGTGTAGGGTTGTTAATGGTTAATGATAATTGCCACTAACCCTATTAGCCAATTGTTGGATCTTGATAAATCTCATTGCATTGTTAAAATGAAAATGTGATAGTCTTATAACATCAGAGACATGTGTTATATACGGGGACAAAACTGCCTTGCTAGTGTAATGGTATGTGACATGAAAGATCCAGAGTTAGAATCCCAGTGAAAATGCTTTTTTTTTCCACCCTTCTCTTTTCTGAGGCTGAATGGAAAATATGCAGTTTTAGGGTAGAGTTAACTTCAGTCTATGATGTATCTTCTGTTTATTTGTTTGTTTGTTTATTAATGGGATATTGTGAGATCAAAGTATTCTTTGGTGAGATTCAGTCGGGTTTTGGGCTAATTACCTTACTTGAATGTGAAGGTTAGAGCTAGATTAATTAGCCCTAACATTTACAATCAAGAAAGGATCAAAACAATCAAGAGTCAGATTATCATTTAGATTCGCAATTATATTAATTTCACTTTAATGGCCTATCGCCAAATTACAAAGAAATCTAAACATTTTATCCCCATTCATACCGCTTTGTATGCTTTGTGGGATATGCCAAGTTTTATTGTTTGAATATCTCGGAATGATTCCTGGAAATCAAACCTACACATCCTAAATGAAACTTCCATGATGGTAATCATTTTGAAAAGTAAATAAAAATGTATAGAATTTATATCATCTGCCTTTACCATACTGGACGTGGGCAAAGACAGAAGTTGTGTAACTACCGGTATAAAATAAAGAAAAATGCCCATATATTTTCTGTGGTCTTTAAGACTGTTTATTTATAGGAATAAGCATCATGTTGTAGCTTTTTTTCTCCAAAATTTGCTCTTGAAATGAGTCATTCAAGGGAAAATAACCATGGTGATGTTCTTTTGTTTTTGTTTTAAAAAATAATCAAATTCTTAACCACAAATAAATACATGCCTTTTGAGGATGACCTGTTAATGTGTTATTTTGAACTACCATTACACTTGCAAAAATAAAACAATACAAAAACTTCCAAAAATTATTCATGTCTGGAAATCAATAGTTTAAAACAAAATGTATTTATTTAAATAATCATAGTCAAAGCAGATAATGTTTCAAAAGTTTGATAGAAATTGTGTCATTTTATTGTTGAATCGATCAAAGTTATTTTTAACCATGAAGTATAAGGGAAAGGAGAAATACGCATCGTACGCTAGAACATTAATAACATTCAGACAAATCACAAACAGGCCAGGATTTCATTTTATTTGAAAAAAATCCTGGCCGAACAGGGACTCGAACCCCGGACCTCTCGCTTGCCATGCGAGCGCTCTAACCACTGAGCTACCCGGCCTCAAATAAAATGAAATCCTGGCCTGTTTGTGATTTGTCTGATTGTTATTAATGTTCTAGCGTACGATGCGTATTTCTCCTTTCCCTTATTTGATTATGTATTAGAAATACAGTAGCATCAGTTCTGGTCTCGTATGCTAGTGTGTATTGTTATAGCTTTATATCCTTGTACCCATGTTCAGTTCGTCTATCTCCCAACTTTAGATAAACCATGAAGTAGTAAGAATGATCATACTCAGCCACTTGAAACAGGCCCGTAGCCAGGATTTTTTCAAGGGGGTGCGGATTTTCAAAAAGTGGACCTTCTTGGGAAAATTTTCATTTGGTCAACCCTAAACTAATTTTAGTGGGAATGGGTTTCAGCAGTTTTCCAAATATTTTTTGTAGTATTTTATCCTGACTTGAAATATGGCATTTTTAAGGGACTGGCTGGACTTCCTTTTTCCAATTTTGTAAGATCTATAGAAACAAATTAGGGGATCAGACAATCATGGCTAGTTCCGTAAATTGATTGTCAACAGAGATGTACATGAATTTTTTAAATGACGGAAGGAGAAATTATAAACCATAATATCAACATCTTATCATACCATGTTTACAGGAATACCCTCAGCTCATGGTGCGAGTTTTTATTTTGAGATAGATTATTAGCTTTGACGTCATTCGTATTGTAAAAACTTCAACACCCACTGAAAATTATATGAGAGTATGATAAAACAACATAGAGATAGTCAGATGATGATGATGATTATGTGTAAAATGGTCACTTCGACATGTATTGAGGTGAAATGGGCATGGTTACTATTATTGTTGAATGACTAAGGAGTGCTTTTCATTATCTTTTTCATAATTGATTTAATTAGGACATATTGTTAACCAAACATAAGTGTTTATTTGTCCATCTTGTCACTTTAGCTTGTTTTAATTGAGAATCCTGTAAAGTCCTCAAAAGTTTTGTGATGTCCAATTTCATTGCATTTAAAGCCCTTGATAGTTGATTCCAAGTTTAGCATAGCATTTTTTCAGTGCATACTGAGGCAACTTTTTCATTATTCATTATTTTGACAATATTCATTTCAAGCCAAAATCAACACCTCCTGCATGTACTTTAAAAGGCCCAAATCACATTTTACCAAATTTGTAACTTTGAAGTTTCTTCGAGTCAATAAAAAATGACATAATTTTTTCATGATTCTTGACCACCAAAACAGCCAATTTATTTTTTAAACCAAAATTTGTGTAATAAATGATGAGGTAATTGTAAGGTTGTGTAGAGATGTGTTACACTTTTCGCTAATGTGAAAAAAAGGATGTTAGGTCTTTATATATGTGGATCCCCTTCCCTACATCAAATGATAGGAAAAAATCATCCAACTTGATGCGGCTATATTAAAACAAAAACATTTGTGGTCTTTAAAAAAATCCATTGTTCTTGCTCACCCACGCAGAATAACCAGTCTATATTGTTGATCACAATCATTATGTTGCGCTGATAATTTCAGAAACCCAAATCTAATTTTCCATCAGAAAATTCAATTTGTACATGGCTGAACCTGACCAATATAATATGGCATAGAAAATTAAATCAGAGATAACTGATCCATCTTACAAGAAAATATTAGTACTCCTGCGATGCTAACTGTGACACTCATTTAGTGAGGTTTACATCGTACCCAGTCAGCGAGCTACTCCGCATTTGATTATAATGCATTCAATTGTATACACAGAGAAAAGCCCTCCGTTGATTGAGCCCTGATGAAAAATTTCCTACCATGCATTGTCCATAAAAGCTCACAATTACTGAGCAAGACCAAAGAAGGGAGTGTTATTTCCTGACCCTAGTTGACCCCCCTCGGCAGCCGTGGCATACCAGAGACAAATACTAGTTGTACTATCACACACTGCTGTCTATGTAGTGTGACCGGTTTATTGTACTGGGAGGGAGGCCCGCTGGGAATATACTATGTGATGGGGATAAAATTGTACGAGTTTGTGGGGCTGACTGGCAGAACAATATACTGGTATAGGGACATGGGTAATAAGCTTTTGTGAAGGGATTTGGTTGGGAGTTCCAATTTATTTTTTGGTTTTGTTGGTTACGTTATTCCTTGGAGTTGGTTGGGGTCTTCCTTTGGTTAGTTTCCTGTGGGTGTTTTTTTTTGTGTGAGGGGCTATCTCGATGTGAAAATGATGGGGGCATCATTGCTGTGTTCTGCGCTGCTGTTTTGTTTTGTTTCTTGCCGTATTTTTTTTTTTGGAGCATGTTTTGTGACCTAATTACCAATCTACCAGTCAATCTTGTGAAGTTTTATATATAGCATTGTGTTTGGATTCAAGATAATTTTTGTACCACGGGATAGGATCAGTTTCATTTTGATAAACAATTGTTTGGCTTGGCAGTGTTTCTAGATTTTGATTGGGTATAGTCATAGTTTGTCTTATCAAGTGTTTCTAGATTTTGATTGGGTATAATAGTCATGATGGTAGTCGCATGTGTGGTGATGCCACTACTACTACTAAATGTGATTTAAATAACAAGCACATTGGCCAGTTATGTACAGCGATGCCAAATTATATTATAATGGCATTGCTATACACTCACTGTTTGGTACTGTGACGATGGAGCTCACCCCGCATACGCTGATTCATTAAGGTACGATTACCATTATTAGTTTTCATATTTTTATCGACTATATTACTGACTGAATATTTCAAGTTAGATTTTTTATTTTTGATTACTATTTCATAAAGCCACTTATTGTTGATTGTTGATTAGTATTCAAGTAGATTATATAATTTTAGATGCTTTTGTATGATAATTATTAAGAAGAAATGACATTATTAATAAAACATACCTACACTATATGAGTCATGTTTTAAGGGGTCATAAAATGCACCTATAAATATGTAACTGGTTTAAATATTACTCGAAACATATTTTTAGTGTTGAATGCTGTTTTAAATGTTTGAACATTTAGTTCTGTAGATACAATACAAATATTTTGTTGATTACTGTACTTGAGAAATTTGTAGTTTGAAGAAATGAACAATAAATACTTCGGCATGTATGATACCAATTTATTGTTTTTTCAAACTTAATGTTCTTTCAATACAGACATTCAGAACACTTGATTAAAACAATTTTAACTCAGAATCATTTTGATTTTGTAAATTTTTGAAACTATATAATGAAGAACCTCCTGCCACCATAATTTTGAGATTTTTTGCAATGATAAGGTTTTGTTTTGATAGTTGAGATATTGAAAGTATTATATTGAAGATGAAGCGTGCAAAAGACTTTTTAAGGAGTGTGAAGAGTAAAATGGTATTGTGTTGAAACAGTTCACATATTTGTTTGAACCCTAAAAGCAATACTATAAAGTGTTAAAAATGAAGTGCCGCTGCATATAACTTTTGATTTTTTGGGCTTATTGGGTTTGTTTTTAGTAGATATGTATACCCTCCAAACAATTTGGCTCAAAGATGCTTACTTTTTCTGTTATGGCCATTTGTTGAATTTAATTCGGGATCCCGAATTTAATTCCATATGTATTAGTATAGGAAAGCATGCATGTGCTGTTAATCCATTTTTGGTGGCAAAACAATTTTTTCATAAAAAATTACACTTGAAAACGCTTTTAGATAGTCATATTCCTCCATTTTATGTTGTTTTTACTATAAACCATTTTTGATCAAAATCTTATAGTATTGCTTTAAGGTAACTTTTCTCCTATACATTGTTAAAACAGCCTCTTTTTATTTTAAAACAAAAATTGTAACTTTGCTTAATTGGCTTTTCTCTCACAAATGTTGACAATACAAGTATATCATTATGGACATATCCAACCCTTTGTTATGTTGTTAATTAATAACTAAACCAGCATTGAATGATGGACACTGGACAGTTTCTGGTTATAAATGAGCAGCAATCCATACATGCGAGGTGAACATTATTTACCAGATATCTATTTATATTCGAGACAATGCCACTGTGTTAACATTGATTTATGATAAATTGGTCCATCGTTTTGTATCAGATGAACAGAACATCAACAATGGAATATAAATGGTGTTGTTTGTAACAAAGAGGTTAAGGTAGTTGTAAGATGCATTATTTATAAACAAAATTCGATACATAACATCTTAAAATACCTTGTTGAATACTCTTTTGTTTAAATTGATTTCACTTATTTCATTTTATTGAAATATATTTTCTTTTTTTTGATCTGGTTATTTTTTTCACATTCATTTTTTTTTCTTCATGATATTCTATTCTATTCTGTTCTATTGTTGTTCTATTGTATTCTTTTCTATACTTTTCCATTCAATTCTATTCTGTTCTATTCTATTTGTTCTATTCTATTCTGTTTTATTCTGTTCTACTCTATTCATTCTATTCTACTCTATTCATTCTATTCTATTCTATTCTATTCTTTTCTATTCTATTCTATTCTTTTCTATTCTATTCTATTCTATTCATTCAATCTATTCTATTTCAAAAATCCATAATTCAAATCAAAAGAAAATCTGTTAAATCTATAAAGAACAATATGTTTGGCTCAAGTTTAAGAACACAAGCCAAACCATATTGTTCTTTTGACTAACCAATACCAGCCTGAAAAAAATAAGTGTGAATTTTAGGTGTCACACACTTAACTAGATGTAATTTCAAGATTCAAGTCCCATCTGTTCATATTCCCTTCATCCATTTCCCCCAACGTTTTCTATTTCTTTTAAAACCTCAAGTTAATTTTTAAACGCCAGCTCATTCTCTCCCCTCAATGCAATCAGTTATTAATGTGATTATCATATTTGTGCATTGTCCACGGTTCAATGATAAACTTCAATTTACAGTCGTGCCGGAGCTGTATTGTGCTTCGTTAATTGAACCCGATTGAGTCGGTCTGAATAAGTAGCGAATATAGCAAGGAGCGCTAACGCCATTATAAATGTGGGATAGCCATTTGCTATTGGCAAACTTATGATATATATTAGAAATTTGACAATATTTTTGATATTAGTGAGTCGACCTTCTTACAAGGTATTAGCGGAAGCATTCCGTGATGCGCTTTGCTCTGTTTAATCAAAATTCGTTATCTTGAGAATTAGCATAACAACGGAGTATGAGTAGACTTCCTGTTTGGGATTTTTTTTTTATTTCTGACTCTGATATGGTATAATCGTGATAACAATTTGCAGAATTAATACAAAATAGTTGGAAATCGTGATATGAAGTAATGCCCTTACTAATTCACTGTCATTGTATTGTGACGCATATATGATAAGTCTTGGTAATAATGTGGAATATTTTTTATTTTTAAAAATTAAACCCTACTGTATTTAGGGTTCATTGGAACTCCCAGTGTGGTTTCTGTGTCATTGTACAATTAAATAAGAACTCATCATGTGAGTGCAAGAAAGTCGTATCTGCAATGGCTGCTCTAAGTTATATTTATTTTATGCCTGGTCACAAGAATGTGAAAAATCCCTCGAAATTTCACTGTATTATGTCAGTGGTTCTTGAAATGATTCTTCAGGTGACACCGTCACCTGAAGAACCATTTCAAGAACCACTGACTCAAGACTGGAGATTATAAAGTGTGCAATCCAAATTTATGACAAATGGCAGCTATTGCAGAAAGGACTTTCTTGCACTCACATGACGAACTGTCAGAGTAATTTCCTTCCTTCGTTTGTTAAATGATTGCTAGTTATGAGCAAATTGGGAACTTCAAAATATGGATCAAATTTGTGTTTTGACACAAATTTTTGCAACATAATTCTTTATCAAAGTAACACATTGAATTTCATATAATATACATTTAAGCAGTAGCCAATATTTTAAAGAAAACAGATAAATGAGAAATTATTTGATATAGGCCTAAAATGATTTTTGAAAGAAAAAAGTTGGGGATTGATAAATCTTGCAATATTTTTTGGGAAAAAAATAAATGCTCTGATTGTAAATTGATATTTGAATGAAAAAGTAAAGATGATAATTGAGAAATTATTTGATATGAACTTAATTTTTTGAAAGAAAATGTTGGTAATTGTTAAATTTTACTAATATTTTTTGGGAAAAAACGTTGCATTTTGAAATTATTTGATAGCTAATATTTAAAAAGATTACAAATGATTATTGAGGAATTATTTCATAAAAAGCGATATTTTGAAAGGAAAAGTTTGTATTAATTGAGAAACTATTTGATAGCATATTGTTGATTTTGATTGTGGGTGTTATAGCAAAGCAATGTCGTATTTGAGCTGTAGTCAGTGTTCCAGTTTTGAGTATGATAGCATATAGAACGATAAGGGGAAAAATTAAAAAAATCATAAAAAAATAGGGAAATCAGGAAAATTCATATAGTATTTTTTGATAAAGAGTTAAAATTAAGATAATGCAACTCTGAATTGTATGTTTGCATTATAAAACAAAAGGAACCTTTAGCTTTTGGCAAAATATATCTAAAATCTTAAAATCGGTTTATACCAAATTCAAGTTATTTTCATATTTCTTTACATTTCAAAGATTCTATCTTGAGATTTTTTCACGAACTGAAAACACAATGGCAGTACATTGTTATCAGAGATCATCATGAATTGACCTTTAAGATGGGTTTTCCATATTTATTTGGAGAAAATAATACCAGAACTTGGCTGGCTATTTTTGCACTTCCAGATATTTTTACCGGAATTGTCATAAATTCGATTATAAATCAACTTTGAAACTTTACTTCCATGATAAAATTTCAGAATGTAACATTTTAGTACGTCAATTTGTATTTGATTATGATGTGATTTGTTTGAATAAAACTGATTTCCTTTTTGATTGTGAAAATAGAAATCTGTTTTATTGTCTTGGCGAAATATTTCAGCTGTACTGATGGCATTCTTACACACATGACATGTATACAATGCATAACAGAAATCCATATTCTCATACCCAAGGGCTTCTTACATGGCATCAAATTAAAGTTGTGTAATAATAATTAGTCTGACTCAATTACAGCATCATCTCTAAAGACACAGTTCTGTAGTGTGGTATGTAGTTTACTTGATTTTGTAGCTTTGATTCTGTTAATTAGAGTATGAATTGATGGGTTAGCCGTTTCTTCATTTCCCATATTTGGTGGATATTTATTTTCAATTTGGATGAAATAAATTGCGCATAACAATCACGTTTTGTTTTTTATATCAGAGCAACATAAAATGTATACAACAGTGAAGTGGTATGTGTCGAGTTATCGTTTTTGACAAGTTTTTAGATTTTCTTAGCTAATACAATTTGATTGGAATGTTTCCACATTCCTTCCTCTAGATGTAGGACGCAGAGGTTGGAGAAATATGGAGCAATTGATTTCTCTTTTGGCATAAATTAAGATGACCTTCAAGGAGGAAGAGAAGATGCGGAAGAATTTGATACACCTAAAACTGATTTGATTATTATTTAATACTGATATTGTTCCATACTCTAAATTGCGAGTCTTTCAGTCAGGTGATAAAATAGCAAAGACGTTCTACCATGGTGCCAAGTGAATTAATTAATCTCATTAATCTTCAATTTAACCTTTCATTTAATCTTGCTCTGCTTAGCTTTATTATCATTTGCAGAGCTAAGCAGCACGTCATATATTTTGTGAGCTCATTAACATGACTATCGGCTTTCTTAAAGCAAGGCGTGGACGTGATTGTGTGAAAGAATGAAATTGCCGGGACACTAAGGGCCGTACGTGATAGTAGTATAAATCACTCAATATGGATGGCTTGCTTGAATTTTTGGAATTTTATGTTTGAGCATCAATGCTAGACGTTCATAAATGTTCTAGTATATGACTTGGATACATTTTGAAGAAAAAACGTGAAAATGTTTTAATTTGCCATTGAGGATCAGTGCTTACTTGCTATTATTGTTTTTTGGCCAAGTTGATAGTAGTATAAATCATTCTATTTGACCCTGAGCTGAATTTGAGGAAAATTTGGAAATACCTGAGTATCAATAGTAGTACTAACTATTCTTTGATATGTTTTGAGTAAGTTAAAGGGATTTTGTTTCATTAATTTGGTTACAGGATATTTCAGATTTGACACATTTTCTGATAGCCTTTTATCAGTATCCAGTCAGTCGCCAAGTCCTATTCATTAACCCATTACAACTCCTTGTTTATTGGCTTAGAAAGGATTTTTCAATTTTGATTGCCCAATCTTAGACTGTGACAGTAAAATTTACTATTGCAAATTTCATGTGCGTCTTTTTCAAAGCCTTGATAATTAGTTGCTCAAATGACCATTTCTTATTTTTGACCAATCAGGTTTTGTGTTAGAAAGCCAATCAGTACGTACTGAAATGGTTATCAAGCATCTTCATTTTAAACACAACATTGGTGGTCTTTATCATCGCCAGAACAATGCTTATTTTTTATTTGACCCCTAGATAAAAAATTCTTGATACTTCAGGAAGCGCAATTGACAAATGATAATTCTCGTTGACCTATACTATTGAACTTGAACAAACAATCCCACTAAACATTGACCTATATTTTTGTCTTGTTGAAGTAGAGGGATGGGATGAGATTTCATCTGAGAATGATTGATACAGTGGTGGTAGGACGATCTCTTTAATTGCCTGTTTACCGGACTGTTTACTCAGATTTGATGCGTATTCATCCGTGCCTATCGCCCGTATATTTCAATGCGTAAATGAAAAGAAAAGTAGTTCTTTATAATAATCACAATATTTTTTTAGTTTTCTGGGGTTGAAGTCCCAACCCTAACGGTTTTGAAATCTGCACATGTTTATACACTAAGTAAGGGCATAAAATGAAATTTTTGAGCGTTAGTTAAAATTCAAGTTTTTTGAATGGGAGTTTCAAAATCTGCTGACGTCATGTCCTACCCCCCCTGGATTGATAGGGAATTGATAAACAATAACAGTAACGCCAATTTGGGCTTGAGTTTCACCCCATGGCCGTAAGCAAAAATGTGCTATTGTCATTTGATCGGAAAGGGAAACTTTAGTAAGCTTAACTGAATAATATCCGATTTCAATGTATTTTCAAACTGTAACTTGTAATTGAACTGGTCGTGGTGTTTTAAGCTTAGAACCATGATCGAAATAATCACCACACAAAAGTAGCATAAGATGTTTACAAGCCTTATTTACCTCACAAAATGGAAAGGAAACTTTAGTAAGCTTAAGTGAATAATATCCTATTTCAATGTATTTTCAACCTGAATTAATACTTGTATATCTAAAGTTCTGGTCTGTGGTGTTTAAGCTAAGAACCATGATCGAAATAATCACCACACAGAAATATTATAAGAAGTTCACAAACCATTATGACCTCGTAAGATCTGGATATTCAGTTATGACATAAGATATTCTATTTAAACCATTTTGACAATATGGCAGAATGCTCAATTGTATCTTGTCAATGGTTCTCAAGAAACGGAGCTAACCCAGGCTGGCCGGGCCGAGAGAGACTGAGCTTCTAGTTGAGGGGAGATAATGGAGTTTAACTAAGCAATGTGAAGTGTATTTTCTGGTCAGTTGTTTCCAGAGTAGCATATCAAGATGGAAGCTAGAGCTGTTTTCTGTCTTCCATTGTTATATTAGATTGACTCACTGTCTTTGCCATTTTAATAATGAAACAAATTTGACATTTTCATGGGAACCTAATTTCAAGACTTTTTTGAATC
>JXSR01S053785.1:0-19118 GCA_000969725.1 Ophiothrix spiculata
TTTTTTTTAAACAAGCACCTAAATGTGAACAGATAGTTGAACTGTACAGTTTTTGAGGTATATATTTAAAGAAGGAAAAGAACTGGACTAATATTAAATGAAGACAAAGTCAAATTTTGTACTTCTGAAAAAATAATGTTATGCTCTAAAACAGATTAACGATTATCATTTAATCTTTGTGTTTTTGTAAATAAAGATTGATTGAATAATATACTTAATGCGGGACTATAGTTTCTCTAAGAGTTGTTTTTCTCTCATTCGCGGGGTTTTTCTTTCCGACGCTTGTTGTTAAGACCTTCTGCGTACTGATGCACTTATTTACGCACATATTTGCAGAGCGTGATTTGTCGATTTCGATTGTTTACGCTCACGATGTAGACGCGTGCGTTAAGAGTGGCGTACACGACACGATTTGAAATGAAAAACAACTTTGAGAAATAGTATAACTTTACTGCACATCTATCTCTTGCATACATCAGACCTATATATTTTTCATCCCCCCCCCAAAAAAAAAATGAATGAACAAATAAATAAATAAACCAAACTAAAGACTAAAATTAAAGACTTTGAAAATTGATGTTTGTTATGATATTTACTCAGTGCGCAAACAGTTCTGTGAAAAAGTCCACATCTTGTCAAATATAAAGCAAGTTCAGTAGGAAAATGAGGTTAGTGCAATTGATAACTATATTATGCCCAGCAGTAGAGTTTATGGTAATAAATGCAAGTTTTGTTTTACACTGAGGTGTCTATTACTTTGGAGAGATTATGTTACAAAATGGAGGTTTTGATGAAGAAAAGATGATAGTATGATGCATATTGCTTAATTTATGAAGAGCTGTGTAAAATGGCATGGAGGCATAGATGTTTGAATATAATAAAAGGATTCCATTAAGTGATTAATTGTATTTTAATTAATTGATAAATTGGTGCCTCGGGCGTTTTAGAGATTTTAAAAAAGCAAAAAATGCTATAGTAATTTGTGAAGTAATTTAAAGTAACTTGGGAGTTGAATTCAGGTGTTTCATACCTTGTAGGTTATAATACAATAGGCCGAATTCATAAAAGTAAGCAATTGCTTTTTCTATGGCTTTTACTTGAACTTTTATCCATATATGGGCAGATATTCAAGTAAAAGCCATAGAAAAAGCAATTGCTTACTTTTATGAATTCGGCCTCATATGTGGGCCGTGGCGGCAAAAGGATGCAGTTATCATTGCATATCTGATGTATACAACTATATAGTATACATCAGATGAGCTACATGTAGGTGACGACAAGTGCATCCTTTTGCCGCCACGGCCCACATATGGATATCTTCTATTGTGTTCTCCTATTCAACTATTGTCAAAGGTATATATCTTCATGGTTTACACCCTGGTCACATAAGCCGCAAGAAGCCGCAACGCCGGTATGACATCGGTATGACACCGCTGAATGCTTGCGATGCCCGGTTGGACACCGGTGGTTATGAGACCATAACTGAAGACATCGTATACAAGCCGCAAGGTTTTAACTCAGAATTAAATTGTTGCAGCATGCTTACGGCGTCTCAACGGCTCGTGGACATCGGTCGGACTCCGGTCGGTGTCTGCTGGTATGACGCCGTAAACGCATCGTAACCTCGCCGCAAGGTTATGTGACCAGGGTATTATACTGTTGAGTGCAAGTAATTTATCATTATGGTATGGTTACATTGTGTGTCATAATATATGTCATGTTGTGTGTAATTTTGAGACATGTGCCATCGTAAAACATCATTCATATTTCCAAGCTTGTCTGGTTTGAGAAATAGAAGATATTTTACATCCTTCAAATTAAGGATGGTTTTTATGAATCCAACAAACAAAGAATATGGATCAATGAAAAAAAAAAAAAGCAAATGACTTAAAATCTCACATAATCTCACATAATGCCGAAAGTTCCTTCTGAGCCCCATACAGAACTCTAGGCACACCCACAACATCACCCCAACAAATGAAGGTCAAATCAGCCACAAACCACCATAGCTGGCCTAACCAGTCAAGTAAAACTTAAAATCCTGGCCTCAAAATAGTACAATAGGGAACTTGTTTTACATATGCCATGATCTCCATAAGCCATTGCAAATTTCTAAAGAAATACTGAAGATTTTATAGACTGTACAGGGCAGCTTATCTAACAAGTTATATGTTTCATACTCATACTCATTTGCCTGTGATTAAGACTTTGCTAAAGTCGAATACCGGGTCTTCTTATTATAATATAATTTACTACACAGGCTTTTTGTGGATAAGCAGTGTCTAACAGCATTTACTTTTAAAGAAATACCCAATTAAGCTTTTTATTTGGTGTACGTGTCATAAGTGTTGCTCAAAACTCATTAGAGAATTTTAAACCAATTTCACAAGAATTGATGATATGATCTCAGTATCGATGCTTCCCCAACCCCGGTATGTATGTTACACTTGCTACATGTAGCAACGAGATATGATATATATATGAATGGGGAAAACAGAAACAATGTCATAATGATTGATTAAAGCATCATTTCTTCTCTGTACAATTAGTTAATTAAACTTCCTTTTTCATACAAACTTGATTAACAGCTATGTTTGGAAGCATTTACATTTTAGTGCCAATGATATAATAAAAAATCCTTTAAAAGGAATGGGTTGCCTGATCATGAAGTGTTCCTTTTAAAGGGCAAGTTAGTCTGATATTAATGTAGATAATAAGGGGCAATTGATAAGCAATAGACGTTTTTGTATTATAGCATATGTGTACCGCCGCGGCAAAAGGGTCCAGTTGTCGGCTCGTACATGTTGCTCCTTGTAGCATATCTAATGCATGCTATTTGTATACATCAGATATGCTACAATGAGCAACATGTAGGAGTCGACAACTGGACCTTTTTGCCGCGGCGGTACACATATTTAAAAAGGCTTCCATTAAGATTAGAGATGAAACGTATATTAGCCTATAGGTATAACCCAGGGTGGATGTCCGTTGTTCGTCAGATCTACTTTTTATAATTCATATGATATCAAGCAGGTTGTTGCCTCTAGTTGATATGGCACTGTTGCATCCCAGATGAATCATTAACTTACTTGCTTTCTTAAACTTACTTTTTTTCACTTACCCTTGTTTCTGTAAAAACCTTTTTACTTGTAGTAAGTATTATTGGTTGACTTTTTTCATTACAATACTTTTTTGGACACTTGCTTATGGAAATGTTATCCTTAACTACCCGATGGTCTCACCAGAAGTAACAGATTTAAAGAATATGAAAGTATCATGAAGATCCATTCTTTAATTGGGAAATTCAGCCCTGTTTTCATTTGAAGATAAACTTCAAATATTAGTTAAAGTTGATGGATTGATTGGTTGCATAATACCATCACATTCACCAAATGGACCAAAGTCGATTTTGAGGGCTATCTTAAATTCTTCATATCTCTCGACTAGAGTGGTTAAATTAAATGAAAAAAATGTGTGATAGAGTAATATTTGTGGACTGCTGCGGCAAAAGGGTCCAGTTGTCTGCTCATACATGTTGCTCCTTGTAGCATATCTGATGTATGCTATTTGTATGCATCAGATATGCTACAATGAGCAACATGTATAGGAGCCGACAACTGTACCCTTTTGCCGCGGCGGGACACATTTATGCTTTGAAAAGTGTTTTTTATGAAAAGATCTATTGGCAACTTTTAAAAATATTTTTAATTTGTTCGTTGCGTTTTTATTTGGACAAGCAATAGGTTCAGCGTCGGTGTGTAAAACTAACTTTCTATGTAGTCAGCAGCGGCGGTGAACAGCTGGCGGGTCAATGTGGGTAGACTGAAGCTTTTCAGTGGGAAAATGTTGGTCCAAATACCAGGAAAAGAGAGGAGTAAAAGAATTAACAGTAAATTAGAAAGAAAGAAAAGTGGGAAAATCAAGCTCTGTTTTGAGTCATTTTTACATCAACTTAAATTTGTTTTGGATTTTATCATTGGGAATTTATAATGGGAAAAGGGTATGATGTATCACAAAAAATTAAGAAAAATGATTTTGTCCAATGTTCAAAATTTCCCAATTATGTCACAGATACTCAGTGTTGTACCACACCTAATAGTTAATACAATGATCATGATGCCCTCTATCATAAATTGAGTTTTTCTCATTTAAATCAATACAATAAATACATCCAAATTTGTAGGAATGTATGTCTTGTTGCCCCCCTCCCCCACACATACATGAAATTTCAGTCTTACCATATTTGGTATTCAAGCTCCCCGCCCTTGATATTTAGTTTCATTTATAAATCATACTTTCCTGCAACCCACATAGTACATAAAACCATTTCCTTCTGTTCTTAATTTGTAATCGTCATTTGATCAATGTGCCATTTTGGAACATGACGTGTTACATAGTAGGTGCACTGTACCAATCCCGGTGTAGGCCTTGCTCACTTTGGTATTATGTCATAGATATAACTTTTTTGGAACTAAGCTTTATGGCTAGACATTAAAGGCGGTGTACCTAATGATATATACAACAGTTATCGTAGACAAAGTATCTGCCATTAGGAGAGCTATATTACCTTACAGATAAACATCTGGTAGAGGCATTTGATATGGCTTATGTCTGTACATCATAATGATTGCCTAGCCCGATGCAACCGTAACCCAATCAGTTTTTTCATATTCTTGTTTTATTATAATACAACTATCAAGATATAGTGTTAAAGTGTTGCATATGATATATACACCAAACAATATCAGTAGGAAACTTTTGCTTAATGCTTATTGATGCACAATTTGCATATTTTATACTGGTACTAATTTACAATGATGCTGGTTGTAGTCATGAAAGTGGGCTGGACCAAATATAATGTTCCATGAATTTGTTATATCTATTCAAATACCACCTGGTTTATAACAAAAGCAAATTGAATTTTTCTCTTGTATTTTATTATGTCTTTGGCAGCCTTATTATCCAGAGGATGACTATCCCAATGAGCGTTATCCAGATGGAGATTTAATCGAAGACGAATATGACAGAGAGGATTATCCACATCACGATCAAGAACATTATCGACGTGATTCATACAGTGATGTAGACTATGAAAAACGTTATAGCGATGGAGACTACGAGGGTGAAAGTTACGATGATTATGTCAGCCGTGATGAATACGAAAGAGACGAGGACTTCCATCGCGAATCTAGCCTTGATATGGTCGATAGTTTGGGTACTGGAAATAGTTTAGATAGAGGAACTAGTCTAGAGACTGGTAATAGCCTTGACCAGGGTACGAGTCTTGATCAAGCTGATAGTTATCCAGAAGCTAGCGATAGGGAATCTTTAATGAGTGTGGAAAGACGGGGAAATGATCGACCCGCTGGGGGATATATATTTGAACAAGTGTCTAAACCAAAAGCTGCATCTCTTGTGAAGGACGATAGTCTAAGTGGTCCGGATCATAGTAGAGGATCACAAACGTAAGTAGCATTTTATCATTTCCCCTGTTTGTTCTTGGTGACACAGATACAAGGGTCATTCAAAAAGTTATATCATAACTTTTGTCCTATTAAAGGTAGCAACTTGAAAATTGGCATAAATAAACCTACGAATGTCACCTACACATGGTGAAAAAATCGCGTCAATACCTTTTTCTAGATTTTTGAAGATGATCTGCAAAACTTTGTAACCTTTGGAACGACATAAACAGTCAACATATATGCAACATTTTTAAAAGTTGCTCAAGCACAGTGAATTGAAAATGCCATAATATAGCCATGTAGTATTGCTATACAGTGAACATTTTATAAACATTAGAATATACAAAAAATTATACAAGATGATTAAAAAGCTGACCCAAACTGGAAATAATGGTACAACAATAACAGGAACAAATAGCCCCTGCAACAATATTATTAAAATCACCAAAGACACAGGTTACAAAGAAATTGAGTTTGAAAAAACAAGATGTAAACTGGTGGCATTATGAAGCTTTATTTTTGATATATTTTCATGCTAATATTCGTAACCTGAGAGGGAAGGGTTCCAGGCATCCTTTAAAATGATGGAAATTTCTATCAGAAACAATTTTACCTTATCAGTGACAGATGACTTGTCGGACTGTTAGGTACACTTTCATTTCAATTTTGTTCTGTAACTCACATGAATTTTGGGTATACCGATGGTTGTTCATACATTACCTGCACATATGATTTCAGGTGCAATGTCATTAGATATTACATCATTTCTGATGCTACTAAGCCCTATTGTGGTTTTCAGGTCTCTTACAAAAATCTAGAAAAGATATTGTTATGATTGTTTCACCATGTGCAGGTGACATTCTTAGCTATATATGTGCCAATTTTCAAGTTGCTATCTTTAATAAAACATAAGTTATGATACAAAAGGTAGAACTTTTTAGACCCTCGTACATACATATACTGTATTTTCCAAAAAACAAATGGGGAACATTTTTTTATTTGGTAGGCAAGAATATTATTGACATAAAACAAAAATATTCTTATTATGACCACAAATTTAACCCTTTCGATCCGATAGAATGCCTTAGCGTTTCCAAAGGAGCTTACGAGAGAACGCTCAGGCGTTCCAATTCGTATTGAGTATAAATTAATTCAGTATGGGCTATATACATCTATATTGCAATTCAGGATCGAAAGTGTTAACAAAATTAAGAGAAAAATTGACCAAGTAACTCAAATTTGCCATACAAGTAATATGCCCAAACCATATCACACAGTCAGCTTTAATTGGTAATGCTTTGAGTATGTGATCATGATTATTGTTCAACCTAAAACACAATAGTATTTTATTACTTACCAATGTTATTCAGGAATTTCAAGTCGATCAAGTGATCAGTTAATAAATCATTAAACACTACGGTAATTTACTCATTTATCTATTAGAAAAAGCAATTTTGCCAGAGAGGCTTTGATAAAGCTAGTGTATTGTTATCAGCTAAGCTTATAAAGTTCAATTCAATTTGTTTGTTAATCAAAGTAACACAATTGTCATTGCAAGATTAAGGTGGCACAACATGAAACAATATCAGATAAGTTTGATATATTGTTTCATGGAGTTTGTGTAAAGTCAAATTTCGGTCAAAACTGTACAGACCTGTACCCAAGTTATCCTTTTTTGACCTATGTTTTAATTAAAACTGTCACAAATAAATTTTCCATCCAGACAATTGTACAAGACATGAAGTTTTTCATCTATGCAACAACTCAACTTATCTCATTATACAGAGTTTACCCTTGTTGATGAACCCACAGTTGATATGACATGGTACTTGTAAACAGTTTAAAAATGGCAAAGCAAAAAGCATTCAAAAATCATCATATTGCTTCTGATTATGCTGATCATGTTATGAAGATACATATCTGTTTGCGTGAAAACATTTAAAATTTAATCCATTCTCTATACAGAAGTTTCCATGAAGATTTTCATTGTTGAAAGGTATTCAAACACGCTAGAATGTTGTTCATCACAAATCAACAAATCTGCATCCAATGTGTTGGCATATTTTTACCACGCTCAGGTAGCTATAAAAGTCACCTCGCGCGATTAAATTATGTGGACGCATGGATGCATCGGAGTTGTGATGAAAAACTCTGTAGCGTGTTTGAATACGTATTTGATACATTTTGGGCTTACTTGAATTCATATTGTATGAAGTAGATTGTATGCTCATTAAAAAGTCCAACCCCTTCCTCATTTGGAAAAAATGCCCAATGAATGTACATAATAGTGTTAAGTATTTTTGCTTGAGATAAGTGTTTAAAGATTCTTCATAATCAAAGTTATTGTCTATGTTTTTAATGTATGATTTCTCCATCATTTCCAGACCTCAAAGTACCTTATCTTCACCTAGAATGAGCAGAACAAGCTTAAATCAAGCTCAAGGGGAGTCTCTAGAAAGTGCCCAGACGTTTGAATCCGATCAATATCACTCTGGTGATGGACCCTATCCAGATGACAGGGTGAAATATCCAGATGACAGGGCCCAATATACGGACAATGAATACCCTGAAGATGGTAGAGAGTATTCTGAAGACAGGCCTGACGAATACCACGAAGATCAGCCTTACGATGAGGAGCGTGATCAATTTGATGAAAGATATCCGGATGAGGATAGACAATATAATGATGATGAAAGAGAACCTTATCCGGATGATCCTGGGCCTTACTCAGAAGAAGATCATTATGATGACAGGTATCCGGAGGATAGATATCCGGAGGATGAAGAAAGATATCCAGAAGATGAAACATATCCGGATGATGATATGTATCATGAGGATGATGTACATAGGTATCCGGACGATGTTAGGGGGGACTTTTCTACCGATCAGGAATATCGTGATCCTGATGGGGAATATATGTCACCAGCCAAAGCAAGATGGATTAATGCGTATCACAGAGTCATCAAACAAATTCGTGAGGTAAGATTTGCATGGGAAAAGGATGTGTTAGGGATTGATTCAAAATGGATTATAGGTCAAACAATAGTTCATTGGATAGTGAAAACAAAGTCCAGAATGCAGGGCCCCATTGTTTGTAAATGCAATCTTTACCATGGATATTTGTTTAAATTATCCAATAAATTTTTATTTTGCCTAGATTGAAGAGGACCTCTGCAAAAAAAATGCGTCAAACTGCTCATGTCCAATTTAAAAATAAATAAATAGTATTTACCTTTATAATATATGATAATTGTGGTAGATCCAGAGTCTTTGTCTTGTGGTAAAATCAAAATGATATTGTTTTTGACTTTGAAATCATCAGTGTATCGGACAGTTTTAATAAAAGTAAAAGAATAGACAACAAAGATTTTGAGAACAGAGGGGTTTGTTAGAGTAAGTGACAAATGTTACAAAGAATGCAAAGAAGACAAAAATCTTTTTGAATTCAACTCTGAGGCTGCGATAATAAAGAACTATGCTATTCGGGTATACGATACACAATTTTACTTGGACACGCGTACAGACCCAATCAAACACATGCATTTGATGCTACTGGATCACATGAGAGCATTATTTAAAAAAAACCGTATAGCTCGCCCCGTGCCTGTATAACTTGAAACCATCCAATAGAGAATACCAGATACCTTATACTTCTACGTGATCGCAGCCTCAGGAAAAGATCTAGGAGGCAGTTGATTGCTTTCAAAACTTACACTTGTAAATTTAGACAAATTTGATCAAAAAATGAATGAAAAAAGCTTTGGAAAGTAAGATAATCAATGTATATAGATTTTACCTGAGTTTCCTTTGTTTTTCTCCCGTAAATTTGCAGAAGAAGGGTGTTAGTGGTGGTTTTTCAGGATCCACTCTCTGGAATGGACTTTTCAATGGCGGGTAGGTATCGAAATTAAGTGGAGCATTTTATACAAATTTTGAATTGTTTCAAGTACCATATGATGTAAGAACCCTCAAAACAAAATATGAAGAAGTAACAGTCAAAGTTTTCACAGTTTATTTAGATATTTCATCTTCTTGCAAAGCTGGAGGCTTAATCAGTCTATCCAAAGTTGATACCTGGTTGTTGAGTCTGTTATTCATTAAGAATTGGCTTACGGGTTTCAATGTGTGTCTGCACGGATATAGGCTTATCTTAGATGTAGGTCATATGGTGTTCTCTATTTGTTAAAATTTTGTCTTTATAAGCTGTGAAAATCACTTTTTTTTCAAATGAAATAAGGTAAATCAGTAATGTAAAGCAGTAAATGACAATTATAATACGAGTACTGTATGTGTAATACAATACAACATTAACTTCCCAATTTACACAGCCTACTTTAAGGCCATCTGTAGGGAGCGCAAATCCAGATCATTGCGCATCATGGAGATCCAGATCTGGAATCTCAGATCTGACATCTGGTGTTTTTACAGTCGACAGCAATGCGGATTACCGAGATGTCCATTGATCTGGATCTGAGCTCTCGTGTAGATATCTCATTATTTTCAACAAAGAAAAAACAGATTTAGTGCCTATAAAGCATTATTCTTTTTTAGCCAATCTTTATATGGTGAATAGTAAAAACAAAAGGGTCCAACATAACTATTATTTGTTGCATCCCAGCAAGCACATGTTTTTTAAACATTAAAATTATGTTTAAAATGTTTTGAAACGTTTCAAAGTATTATCACCAAGTATATGTAACATGAATGTCCAATGTAAAGCAGGCTGATGTGACTTAGGGCAGCCATTGCTATTCTGTCCATATGCCTGTTTTGACCATGTCCAATAAATATTAGAAACCAAGCACAAAATTAATGTCTAATGTAATGTATAACCAACAGGCTGATGTTACTTAGGGCAGCCATCACTATTCTGCCCATACATGCCTGCTTTGACCATATCCAATTAGATATTTGAAATCCAGCACCACCAAGTATGTAACATGAATGTCCAATGTAATGTATAACCAACAGGCTGATGTCACTTAGGGCAGCCATCTTCAAACATCAACAAGAGCACGGGTAATCATGATTTCATATGACTGCAGAATTTTTCACAACAGGCCACAAATGTATTGCTGTTGCCATACTTAGTTTCAGTATATTATTCACCAACAATTCATAAATGAATATACAAACTTGTCCATTGGGCTTCAAAAATGAGAAAAATATATATATATACTAGTATCCACACACAAAAAAAACCTACAACAGTGAATGAAGTGAAATCTTTGGAAACAAATTTGGCAACACTTTGAAAAATTGTGGCTTTGCTATATTGTTAGTTAAGCCATGGAAATAATGGTTAAGCTAATCATAATTATTTTTATGAAATCAGCCAAATTCTTCTCACTTTCGGTAATTACATTGATACCTTTTTGCTGTTAGCTATATTGATTATTGAATTCCAAGATATTGTGACTCTCCACCACAAACAAGCTGTAAAGTTAGCCTCTCATCATTTGTCACTTATTAAACGTTTGCCATGACTATGTTATAAGAATTAAATGACACCTCAATAAACTTTACTGGACATCCACAAGTTTCCTGAAAAATTTAGAGTTTCTTCATATTTCCACTCAGTTTCAATAAAACTTTGCAGGTGTTTTGAAGAAAGCATAAATTTTGTGAATCTGTTAAAACAAAAAACACCCCATACACACACAAGAACATCCACCAAAATTTGGCCAAATTATTACAATGTATTTTCTCCTGAAGTGCAAAATAAAGTTTGTTACTTTTAATTTACTGTTTGTTGGGAATGGGCAGTCACATAGAGCCAAAAGTACCATGATAAAATCAAAAATTGGACTAAATAGTTTGAAAACCAGAAAAATTCTGCAGTTATCTTGATTGCTTGGTATAGAAACTTGGCACATGTATAGCAGAGTAGATTATATGAAATTTGGTTCTGATAAATATGGCACGCATGATGGAGTAGACTGCTGTATAATTAGACCACTCGGGTTCTTGGTATCAGGTCTTTCTATACTGTAATACTGCCTTGTGTCGTAACTACAAGTTGGATATTAGAATAACAGATGTAGTTGGGAAGAGATATGATAGCCCGTTGGCAAAATGGACGTACCAAGAGGGGGTCATTTGAGGGCAATTTGTATATGTGACGCACCACATCAAAAGGTATATCTTCACGGTAAAGTTGATTTTTAGATAAGGCCGGCTTAGGTTGAAAATGAGTTGAAAAGGGTTGGAAGGTTGATTTTGAGGTATGGTAAAATTTGGGTTAAGTATATGAAATATTGAGGACAAAAACTTATGTTTGATGGAAACCTTTCTGGCTTAAACTTGTTTTCAATTTTAAGGAATCCTTTGCCATTGTCAGTAATTAGACTTACAATTGACTTTTTAATGAAAACATATTTTGAAGCCAATTTCTGAACCCTCAACGTGTGTGGAGAAATAATTTTATATATTAATGCATATAACCTAGAACCGGTTTCTGTATTTCAATTACAGCTGTATATAGAATGTCAAAAAAACCACACACATTGATTTCCAGTGAAATTCCCTCTCTATATAAATTAATGAGCACAGATCTTGTTTAAAAATTATAGGTATCATCAATCTTTGCCAATATACATTGATAAAAGGCCAAAAAAATAAATTGTTTGGTTGTCCTCCACACCTTTTTTTGAGCAAAGCTACACTAAATTATGGCCTCTATAAAGATGCAAATAAGTCTACTGTACTGAAAAATCTCTTTATACAAGTTTAAAACAGTATTAAAATGTAAACATTATGAAAACAGCAACTTAAAAAATATTTTCAAAAAATCAAAATTCTCAAAGAAAAAATGAAATCTTTTTAGGAGATCTGTATATACTTTTGTACAGTAAAAACTTTTTTCCAGTTTCGAAAAATAGGGGTGGGTGGTGGAGGACAACCAAACAACTTTTTTTGGCCTAAGGAGAGTACACTTTTACAGAGTAAATCAAAAGAAATGTGCAATTCAAAATATGGACTTTGACTTTTGCTCTCTCAAAATATTTTGTCGTTTTTCAAATTTGCTGAATTTTGCCTTGGTGCAGTCCATTATTACTGTACCTGCATGTCACACACGGGCTGTAGATAGTGGTTTCAGATGTACTCCTTTATTATGGTACTTCCAGTAGTGAGTGTTCCTGTATAAAACTATGGGAGATATGCACAGTATGTAATCTGGTTATATCATGGTATGACATAGACCTACACTGTCGACACTTAGAATTTCTGCAAGCTTAAAAATGTTCAAAAATCTTATTTTTTTTAAATCAAACAACTTAGAATCTTAATTTATACTTGTATAGGTAACTTATCTATTCAATACGAATTAATCCATGTTTGTTCTGATATTTGGGGGGACGGGTTGGCGCAGCGTTTCTGACCTCGCCTTTCACTGCTGCGACCTGGGTTCGATTCCCGGTCGGACCTAGGTTGTACATGAATTTGGTTGTCGATCCATACTCGTCCTCGCAGGTTTTCTTCGAGCACTTCAGTTTCCTCCTGCATCTAAAATCGAAAATCCTTCCCAATATTCTGTCTTTCACACCATGGAGGCGTCCCTTGAATTTAATGCATTTGCACTATTGGGATTAGCCTGGCTTACAGCCGAATGTAATAAATAAAAAATTTGATCTTTCATTGCCATGAAAATTGCTTATTACATGGACCATAGTACAAATCTCATTAAAATGTACCGTATCAATTATTCATTAGCTCATTATCATGTTATAACGGTATAGAATAATTTCAAGTGATAAGTTTTCAGATGTGCAGAAATGTAAAAACTCGTATGTGCAGATGAAATGTAATTATATATGACACATCATATTTTCAAATATATTGAATGCAATTCCAGTTTAGTTCTTTAGCTATATAAAATGTAGACTTTGTCAAAAATGACACAAGGCAGATAAACTGCTTATGAGATATGGTAGAATAATGGTTTAGTGCAGAAATACTTTGTGTCGGTAGTGTATAGCTTGTACTGTGCTAAGTTTTGTATTGATATACAATCACCAAGAAAATACTTTCTTGTACAGTGTTCTTCAATATAGTCTACATGAAATGAAGGCATAATCCTTGATGCAGAACATTTGCATTAGAATTCGTATCATGATAGAGCTCAAAAAATATCACAAACAATACTTTATGTATCAAGACACATAAAATGTTTTGAGCTGTTTGTCTTGAACTACAAGGCCTAAGATAAGTTGTTTGATTGGTATGACCCAATTAAATAACAAAAAATAGGGTTGGAAAAAAGCACCCAAATTTAGTAAATTGGGTGCTTTTTGAAAACTTTATGAATAAAGCACCCAAACTAGCCTAAAATTGGGTGATTCTGAATGAAAATCACAAAAAACCCTACCTATACATACCAATTTTTTCTATGGTACACCAATCAAACAATGGTTTTTTAGACCTAAGCCTTTGTGATGCGCAATTGCTGCCATCCTAATTGAGGAAGGAAATAGTTTGTGGTAAATCTTTGAAAGTGATTTAAGTTTGATGTGTGGTGGAGGGCTCTATCCATGCATCCTTTGAAGATAGATGGAAAGATACAAGCTGTATCCTCGATCGATCACCATCCATCGTTTTCAAAGTAGTGAGTCTACACCAGCAAGTCTACACTGTAAATACAGTGTTTAGAAAATAAGAAAGGATTTGTGTATTTAGGTAGTTGAATGTGTAGCATTTAAATACCTGATATCTCAAAACTTTACGATTATGATATTAAATACCTACAAAATTTATGGTGTTCGAATGATAAACAGCCTAAGACCCACCTTTTCTTATTTTATAAACATTCCATTTACATTGTAGATTATCTAGATTGGCTTGGGCTTTAAGAAGCATGTACAATTTGTCAATACACAGATTTTGGGTTTTTCCACCGAAAAATCAATTGGTTCTGAAATCTATCCCACAATGCACTGGCAGTGTAGCTATAAAGGTATACAGTGGACTCCCAGTGCCACTCAAGAGAACATACCGTGTGTATCCCATCATGCAATGCTTTGTATAGGATTTTTTGCATAGGAAATGACTATGAGTTGTTATGTGATCAAATGTCTGTAAAATTAAAGTTGGTTGTTGTAATCTTGCAGTTTGGACATGGTTCATCACTATAGGCGAAATAAAAATTTATTGGACAATTTAAACAAAAATCCATGGTAGGGGTTGCATTTAAAAACAATGGGCCCTGTACTCTGGATTTTTGTTTCCACTGTCCAATAAATTATTGCTTGGCCTATAACTACTCACATCATTTCCTGTACAAACAATCCCGTAAGAAGCAATGCATAATGGGAAGCACAGGGCATCTATTCTTGTGCCCCTCATCTGAAATAACAGCTTTAAATACACAGTTATGATTTTTTTCCAAAACTGTTTACATTGAAATTTCTGTATAGATTGACTTCTGGCCAGAAACCCTAACTAAATCCATGTTTTTCTTCATTTTGTAGTGACGCATCATACAGTATATGAAAGAAATACTGAGTAAAGGATCTCTGTTAACATTATCTATGAGCTTAAAGTGTTTAAATTCAGACTTTGCACACTTCTATAAAATAGCACTGGTTAAGTCACAGAGATGCAAAATCAGTGTATGATTTGTTTTATGTATCATTTTTAACATACTGGATTTAAATTTCATGACATGAATCCAGTTGGTATATATGTCTGAAAATTCATGCAATTATATTATTACCAAAGTTATTCCCAACTCTTATTTATATTGATATATTAACATTTATAATAAGCAATTGGTTTTAAGGTAAGTCATAGAGCATAAGAAGTAAACAAGTGTATGGGTCAGTTTATACCTCCTTATGAGCTACCAAATATTTGGTGCAATATCTTATGAGCTACCAAATATTTGGTGCAACAAGTCTTTGTTATCTTATAATCTAATGTATAATTCCAATGCATTTTCTAATCAATAACGGATGCTTGATGTTGAAAACCATCAAACATTTGACATCAAATACTCCTCAATGTGGTGTGTTGATTTTTCATCACTAAGCCTCCATTATTATTAGAAAACAATTGCACCAAATATTTGGTAGCCTATAAGAAGTATAAACTGAGTGTATAAAATGGTAGATTTTAACTTGAACACACCCTTCTCCACAGCTTAATCCAAATATCGACACCTGAAAGCTCATCTTATAATGAATCCGACTCTGATACATTCAGCGAGAGAGAAGTATCGTTAATTAAGACTCGGCCTCGTATTAAGACAACCAGGAGACTGAGCCTGCTCAGTGGGGTAATCTCTTCACCACAGCTAGATTTGCCACCAGTAGATTTAGATGGTGGATGCAGTTTTGGCAAAAGTAGTAAAATACCTGTTTTAATTTGGATTTGTTTTGAAGAAAATATGAGTGCGTGTAATACATTGTTCATTGTGATTTTGAAATTGTAAATGTTATATGACACAGATACAGAGATAGCGATAGTGATGTGTTTGTATAAGCTCGTAAATAATATATTATCGAAAAATCTACTCATAGTTTCAACAAGGTCTCCATTGAACCAATCTGATGCTCTGCAATGTAGATCAGGTGTAGCTTAATTCACCAAACATATGGGGATGTTGAAAAAAAAAATGTTTTGTTTGGTGCTTGATTCTCAAGATTTTGAGCATGAAATTGAAATTTCAGTCTAATTTGGGATATTTTTGCCTAATTATGAGCTGTTTTTTATAAGATTTATTCCAAAAAAACCTATCAAACTATCTGAATAACTTATCAAACTATCTGAACATCGCCATTGATCTGGGTATTCGCAGGTACCTTGGCCCTTTGCTGAACTGCATCCACAACCATCAAATGCATAGGAGAAAATCTTTCACAAATGCTTCAGTAGTGATTAGAAACATCTCTTATCACATCCAATACTAATCCATTATCGTTTATTTTTCAATCATTTTTGCTTTCCTTTTGTGGGATATAGCTTCGTAGATATTGATCCTGATTTAGCAATGCCTGTACCTAAGGCCATTGGGATGGTAGGAACAACCTCATTGTATTTGGTGTTTTGTGTATTCCATATTTTATCTTTGTCACACATTTTGATATTTTTGTACGGTAAAGTTTGAAGTAATGTTTTTCTTCTTTTTTTTTCAAGGGAACAGAGTCATTTTTACAAATTCTCTGCATGTCATCATAAATTGATCTCAAAATCTTTGAAATTTTATTTGGAAACAAATATTATATTGTATGCTTGATGTTTGTTCACAGTGATTTTTTTTCCAAGTTTCATCTTTTCTTAATGCATATTATGACGTTCTAGTTCTTAATTTACATTTTATGCATGTAGGAGTACATGTACTGGCTTTATGGATTCATGGAATTAAGCAAGGTTTATCCTAGGCAGAATAATAATCTAGTTGAAATAATAAATATCTACAATAAAGCAAAACATGGGCAATTGACAAGAACTCCCATAGGACCTAATGTAATCAGGTTTTGATTGTTCTTGATCCGTTTGCTGCCATAATCTGCTAATTTGCAAGCACATTGATATTGAGTTCATCTATTTTTCATCTATCACTCACTGAATATGACACTCTGTGATTTTGATTTCCCCAAAGTTTAAAAGAAATATTTTTATGTTCTGAGAACCATAATGCAAAATTAATCTTTATTCTCTGAGAAAACAAAGATGTTGATAAAGACAACTTTTTATTTAATCCTGATGGAGTGTGTACCTTGGAATTTTGGTCTGTCTTTTTTTTCATAGTAACAGCACAGCGTACGTTTAAACACAGTGCTTGAACAGCTATATCATTTGTCTTGGACGAGTTAGTTGAAATCATTTTATTCATAGCAGAGACCAATATATTTTGATCTGTTACACATAATTAAAGTATGAATTGGAGAAATATATATTTTGCTAGTGTCCAGATGTTGCTGGGCATCAATACGTGCTGAATAGTGTTGTAATCAATAATATCTCCGGATTACAAGCGGGCTATTTAATCCGTTTCAACTCGACATGGTCATCCATGATTTTTAATAATTTTATATCTGCAAGTCAAATAATAAGAAATTATCAATTATATCACACTGTTTCAGATCATGTTCTGATTTTAAAGCATGTAGCATGCATTTTCCCAGTATTTATTCAGTGAATTGTGCTGTCGATATGTGTGTGATGGTTCTTATATAAATGTTTATTTGTGTGCTATACTTTTTAAAACATTTTTCTAACCTCATACAGAATGTATACTACAAATCATATTTAGCACCATATTTGGTGTTTTCACCATGCAAAAGATATCTTAGAAAATGATGTCTTTTTTAAATTTTCCCTTTTAAAGAGTTGAACCCATCAATTATCACAAAACTCCTATCCATTTTGTAAGACTGTATTTTTGGGTTTTAGAATGAGTTGCACTTTTGAAGAATTTGTGAAAATTAAGGAAGCTTTAATTAGGAGATGAGAAATTTAATGTGTTTACATAATGATCAATTGTTGAATTGAGTGCCATTTGTGATTTGCCATGCAGAGCCATTCATTGTTTGTGGCATTGTTTTGCAAAACCCACCATTTAACTTGAGAATGGGGTATGTAATTAATTTTCTAGGTATTGCAACATAGGTCATGCCAGTTTATAGCAACAGATTGTCAGGCTATGCATGAAAAGATCGCTTATTAAAAATGAGTCAAAACACAATTGATCTGAACAGCTGAAGACAATCCAAAGGTCATAATGATAATTAGTCTGGAATTGTTGCTCAAATGTTCCTAAAAAGGACCATTAATAATAAAATGATCACAATTTGTACAAATATATACTCTATAAATCTTGATGTATGCAGCAAGCAGCCGATTAACACTCATAAACTATTATGACCATACAGGGAAAAAAACTATTATGACCATACAGGGAAATAAATTAGTCCGTATTTTTCGAATCATAACCAGGTACACAATTTTGATGAATATTCAAGTGAATTAAGTTCAAGATTTGTCCATGTGCTAGCAACAAAATTAGTTAAATATAATACCAAAATTAAGAAAGATTCATGTACAATTCATATTAACACGCAGTGATTTGGTCTTAATCAATCTTAATCAACCTGAAACAAGCTTTTGAAATCCCTTCAAGATGGCTGTTGTTCCATAGCACGGGATCCCTCTATAATGGTTACCCACGGTGCAATTGCGATAGCGCTATTTGTTGGACACAAGAGCATTATATATCGATTTGGTCTGTTATAACATGGGTACTTTTACTCCTAAGTGTGTTTTTTAGAACCCAAATTAGGTGTCTAATGCCTGCTTCATAAATGGATTAATAGTACATTGTATCCTATAAGGCCATATTAAAAAATACTTTTGTCTCAAAGCTCCCGCACGCGTTAGTTTTATCGTGCGCGTAAGTTTCCCTGAAAATCCAAAAAACGAATTTTATTTCACCTTTTTAATTTTTTTTTCAAAAATCGTGAAAAGCAACTCGCAATCCAAGGCAAAATGTTTTGTTTCTAAGTTGTTTTTGTCTCTAAATTATGTTCATTATGCAATCACATTTATTGTTGAATTAACATTGTAACAATTCTGTTTCTTTGTTTTGTTTCAAATCTTGACACATTCTGCCATAAAGGAGTTGTCAATATGACTTTTAGAATCAATAAAAAAAAA
>JXSR01S053791.1:1510-14118 GCA_000969725.1 Ophiothrix spiculata
CGCCCTGTCCCACACGGATTCACCGGATTAACTTTCGGGTCACATTCATTAATATCAATTTCACAATGTTCGCCCTCGTAACCCGTAGCAGAACAATTACAGAAGATTGACCCTTCTCGTGTCGTACATATCGGATCCTTTAAGCAAGCTGCTCGTTGACATGCTTCGTTTTCACCGCATGCTTCAGCTTCTGGGGGTAGCACATCTGTTGGACATAAACAAGGTCCTACATAGTTACAAACACCGCCATTACGACATGGCGGGCGTGCGCACTCATTTATGACATTGGCGCAGAATTCTCCGCCATATCCAATCGTGCATTTACACTGAAAACCATTTGGTGATGGTAAATCAGTACATCCAGCATTATTTTGACATAAATTCATTGCACAATTTCTATTATCTTGCTCACAGTGTACACCACTAAAATTCGGCAAACAATAACATTGGTAGCCGTTAACGCCGTCTACGCACGTTGCATCATTCTGGCACGGCGAACTCAAGCACTCGTTGATGTTAAATTCACATCGCGTTCCATTAAAACCGGGCAAACATCGGCACTCGTAGCCTGCGAAGAAATTCTGTCCTTGTGTATGGCTATCTACGCACTGCGCACCATTCAAACACGGTGCAGACGCACATTCAAATTCGTCGACTTCGCAGAGTAATCCCGAATACCCTGCTGGACAGATGCACATGAATGTATTTGTTGGTAACGTCCTATCATGCACGCACGTAGCCCCGTTAGAGCATTGATTAGATTCACATTGATCTACAACAGTCTCACAATTTCTCCCTTCAAAAAATCGCGTACAATTACACGTATAATCGTTTTTATCTCTGCTGCAAGCACCACCATTTCGACACGGATTCTGAGCACACATGTCTACATATTCGCAAAACTTTCCCCAGAATCCCAACCCACATTGGCATGTATATTCCATCCCATTAGCGACACATGCACCATTAGCCGAACAATTATGTCTGAAGCAAGGATTATAAATCTCACAATTCGTTCCTTCGTAAAAATCTGGGCACGTACACGTGTATTGTGTATTTTCTGCGTTCTGGCTGCATAATCCGCGGTTTTGGCACGGATTACGAGTGCAGATTCTATTATCGACGCTACAATTCTTGCCTTCATATCCCGGCTTACATAAGCACTTGTAGTCTAAAGGAAATTGATGAACACACGACAGAGTATTTTGAGCGTTGCACGGAGAGTCTCTTTCACAAACGTTGATTTCGGTGTCGCAGAAGTATCCGGTGAGTCCAGTTGCGCATATGCAAGTGTAGTTCATGTGACCGTCGACACAAGTTGCACCTCGCTTGCACATATTACCTGAAGGGAAAATAATAAATGAATAAATGTAAATACCATATATAAAGATGGTAGATATGTACCAGACATTGTTTGAGCTCCATTGCACGGGACAGTATGGGTATCCAGGTACGCCTGAATTAATCCCAGGCACCAAGAACATAGAAACAAAGAATGCAAATAATGCTTTACACAAATGATATGCAAACTATATGCAAAACATACACACATGTTTTTAGTATCTGCACATTACAACAAGATGCAATGTATGCCTCATATATAGAATACTGTCCTCTGATTGCTTAAAATTTAGGGCTTGGATTTAACTAGGCCTGCTTAGCATATTTTGCGGCGCCGGTGTAACATGAGCAATACGCACGCAAAAGTGCAAAAATGGTTCTTTTAACCAATTAGATGACAAAAATCTATATATTCGGTATATAAAACGAATATTGACTGCTTTTTCTTCGGGGCATGGTTAAAATTGTTTCCCCTCGGCGATCTCAAAACCATGAATATGCCCGAAGCTTCACTTCGGGCATATTCATGGGGGAAAATAATTTTAACCATGCACCTCAAAGCAGTCAATATTTGTATAATATAAGCAAAACCCCAAATATCCCCAGTGATAAGTCTAGTTTCTAAAAACTATAATAAATACATAAACCAGTAAAAGTATTGATTGATTGTGGATAAGTCTTTGGTTAACAGATATCGCTCTTCGCCATACTTGCAAAACTCAAAACAATAATTGTGGTGTCACTCTCTTGGGTCCCCGGGGGGAGGGGGTACTTAGTACAAAAGTGATTACGGGGATGTGCCGCAAACTTGGGTAGCAAAATTAGGCTGTCTGGTATTTCAATGGGTCCTTTTTCTTTGCAAAATGTGGTATTTTGATGGGAATTTGGTATATGGATGGGTCCCTTTTTCTTAAATATTGGTATATACATGGGTGGTACTTCAAATTTCCCAGCGGCACACCCCTACCGAAACCAAAATTGAGTACCCCCCCCCCCCGGGCTTGGGTCCATCCAAAGTCAGCTAACAAATATCATATTTTTAAAACTCAATTAAGTTAATATCATTATTATTTCCTTAATGGCTATAGTTAACCAACAAAATCGTAACAAGTGTAGATTTGTTTTACTTATTTTACCCATTATCAACACTCGCACTCAGTAATGGGCTCAATCAAGCCATCCTTGCACATACCTATCCCAAATGAATTCTGGGATTGAAGCAAACAAGGTCTCAACTCACCTATACAATCATTCACACTCTGCACACATAGTGGCGGGTCTTCCCAGCCATCCTTGCACAAGCACATATAATCATTCCATGTATCCTGACAGAATGCATTGACTGGACATGGGTCTGGATTGCAGACGTTGCTACCATGGCAGCCATCTTGTAAATCAGTTGTCGTGGTTACCACACCTCTTTGTGGAGTGTTGCTATCTAGGTAATGAATGCGTTGACCATTGAAGCTTATGTCTCTTACACAGCCATGGAAGTAGTCCCTGGGCCACATACCTGAAAAAAGTAGTCATTTTTGCAAATAAGGTTATAGTTAAACTTAAAGTAGTTAGGTACTAGCATGTGGATTGAAAGGTCCCGAGTTCAAACTCTGCTGGTGCCAAAGCTGCAAGACTGTGCTTGAAAATTTCCTTGGGCATGAACTAACTGCTATTGCTGTGTGGAAACCATTGGGAAATTTTGGTAGCCGATGCTGACTGTGATGGTTTGAATGATCAGAACCAAAATTGATGCTTAGAGAGGGGAATGGGGCTTACTTTGGCCACAGCATGCAGTCAGAAAGTCTATATATAATGGGAGATGAAACTCCCCTATTGAAAAGTGTCGCGACCCAGCTCATGAATATAGGACCAATTTGCTACAATAATCAGCTGATTATATTTGCTACAATAATCAGCTGATTATTGTAGCAAATCTGTCCTATATGTAAATGCAAGCCCGTTTATGCCAACCTGATTGGCTAGCATAAATTAATGCCGCGCGTATAATACACTGTTAACCTTTTGATCCGAGCGTGGATTATACCACTTTCGTCTGCTGGCTTGGGAATACGAGTTTCACGGCCCTGATGCAGTCAGCAATCATTTGCACAGGCTACGAGGCTGCATGGAATGATAAAAGTCATTAAGGCATACTGCACTGTTACAGCAACTAACATGCATTTTGGTCATTCCATGGCAATTGCCACAAATGTTACCAACAGGGTATAGAAAAAAGTAAACATTTCTGGGAACTTTTATTGTGCTGATGAGAATTTTCTGTGAGATTTATGAAAACATGCAGGAATCGCTCAAAAATATCGCTGGTTTTTGCACCCCAAAATTTGGCTCATTTATTTGTCTATCATTCATTATTGCCAGAAAAAAATCACCTGTCGTCAGAAATTGTTGTGATTTTATTATTATTTTTTAAAGCTCACAATTTTTTTCTGGGAATGGCGCGGCAGTGTTACCGTGGATTTCAAAGCCCTAGTTACCAAAATGTTTACAGCAAATAACATGCATTTTGGTCATTTCATGGCAATCATCACAAATGTTACCAAAATGTAATGTGTTCTGCCCTTCAAGATTTGCAGCAACCCTTGAAAACCACTTAAGCAAATTTAAAAATAATAAAAAAGCAAACACATTGGCATACCTCTCTGCTGTGTTCCTCCAACCCAAGCCTCAACAATAGGACTACGATTATCCGCGTGCATCGGGAACTCTCCATTTAATCTCGTTACAAGAACATCATCCAAGTATATCTCAACAACACCATGGTGACGAACCCAAAACATACTATGCCATGAGGCATCGTTGATGGCGCCGAGGGGATGAATCAAACGAGCTGTGGAAGGGAACAATTGAATTAATAGTTTAAAAACTTTTACATATATAATTGCCTCCATAACAGCACTGTATTTTATCATGTGAAAGTATAAAAAGTTGTCAGTCTTTGGTCGGTGGCTCATGAAATGGTTCTTCAGGTGATCAATGCAGACTTTGTTGAATTAATATGACAATTTTACTAAAAGGGAGAGGTATTTAAAAGGCAGATTGTTAGCATTAAAATAAATAGCACAAATTTGCAAGCTTAAAAACCAACAAAATACAATTGTGGCAACAAAGAAGCATTTGCATGGCTTCCAGGACCTAAGTTTCGTTTATTGACTTCCAGAATCCCCTTTTTTACACAAGTGCAGTAAGCTTGTTAACACAAAAAACACCACTAAAATGTGGGTTCTTTTTAACATTTTTGACAAATATAAGTGCAGTGTTCATATTAAAAGAGAGGGGGCTTTTAAAGCACAAGTAAAAGGCTTCAAAATGTTTCACAGATTCTGCCTGGGACAAGCAAAGACATTATCTAAAATAAAAAAGTAGGTACCAAAAATAAAATTTGACACTATTTCTAAATGAATAAAGTCACCTTTTTAGGCAGACAATAACCAGATGACTAGTAAGTGCAAGGTTTTGTGACATGTGTGCAAATTATCAAATTTCACTGCGCCCAAGTTAAATCAATTTAACATTGCTCATTACCATAAAGAAAGAAAGGGGAGTAAAAACCAGAAGAGACAGTTGTGTTCGCAATGAACTAAATCAGCTTATCTTCCCATAACTTACTTGGTCCAAAATTAGTCTCAAACTCAAGTCGCCCAGTTCTACCATCCAATGCCACTAACATATAGTCATCGTCAGTTGAGTTTGTGTAGAAGAGTCTGATCATAAAGATTATGCCCGACACATCCCGTGTACGGAAGCTGATGCCAAAATCGTCTCCGAAGCTGACTACTTCTGTGTCCACAACAAGGCGAAGACTGCTTGTTTGTCCGTTGTATGTTGATTCAGCCACTGGGGTACAAAAACAGCAAAATTCACAATTTCAATTCAAATTTTTAATTATTTTGCCCCCTTAAAAAAAAATAATTGAGGTTCAATTTTATAAAAAATCATTCTTTTTTAATCTCATATACAGCAGGTAGGCAAAGAGGTAGTACCCCTAACCAGTGTTCCCGCTAAGGCCGTATATGTCGCAAAATTGGGGCAAAAGCTCAACAAATTGGCGCAAGGGGTTCCCAAAACAAACAGTCAAAATTAGGTTTTGGTTACACAACGTTCACTTATTTCAGATTGATTCAGATTATATTTAAAATTACTCTCATTTTTGAGGCGATTTTTCAGAAATTGGCAATCACGAGATGTATTTTTTTCTTTTATGTCGCTTTGACACAAAGTCAAAATCCTTAGCGGGAACACTGCCCCTAACCTTAAACATTGTGGCTTTCTTACATATTTTCTCAAAGCATCTGAAATCAATAAATTCTTCACAATCTGGAGACATCCTTTTCATTTCATGCAATGCATATCCACTATCAGGAATAGCCAGGCTTTCAGTTAAATATTAGAAATAAATAAACAAACAATCAAACAACTAGAAAACAAATAAATAAATGAATAAATAAATGTCACTCTTAATTCCCACAGGCAGATCCACACATTTTCAATAGAGGGCCACCATTTTGGCGATGCCTCTGCACCCAACCTAAAGTCAATCACCGCTTTGTTCTGTCCCCTTTTTGGAGATTTTTCGAATATTTCTACCTAAACTTTACAAATTGTAGCTGTAAAAAATATTGATAGATATAATCATACCTTCAGAACATGTTTCTCCATAGTAATCTGGCGGACATTTACATGTAAATCCCGTCCAACCAGAGGAGCACTCGGCATTATTCTTGCATGGCTGTGCTTGGCATTGGTCTTCTCGTGGACATCCTGGACTGGCCTTCAAGGGGTCAGTTCGGGGGTCAAAGGGCGCTGATGTCTGTAGACCGATCTCTCCACCATTGATAAGCAGATTGCGAATACATCCAACGAAACTAAGGAATGATTGAAGGGAAAGAAAAAATATAATATCATTGTAATGTTTACTGACTAGCATCAATTTAGTCATATGAATTCTACATTTTGATTACCATGACAACCTCTAGGAATGCAAAAACTTTTCGTTTCCTTTTCCGCCAAGCATACACTTCAGTGCCAAATGCTTTTTATTTTTATTATTTTCAACATCAACAAATTACAAAATGATCTTTGCCAATCTTTATAACAAAAGGAGAAAGAAATTTTTAAAAAATATTGCAAAGACTTGATCAGCACAGATCATTTAACCATCGAAGCTGGGATCAGCTTCTCCATTTTATATGGGTGTTCAAAAGATTATTATTATTCATGGCAATTTCAATTTGTACATCACAAGAACTTCAACTATGGCTCTTCTATAAATCGGTTGAGTTAGTTTCATTTCAGTAAAAATAGTCAACATTTAAAAATAATAATTGAAATAGTTTTGAATTCAACTGAAAGACTATTAAATTTGTACTTACCTTGAAGAAATTTGTAGCTGGTTTCTGATTGGTAGGAATATCTGACTTGGGTGTAGGGCTCCAAATAACAGAGGCATGGTCAGCTCAATGCGTGGTGGCGATACTATACTGCTCATGTAGGTCTGGCCTGTTGCTGCATTGGTTACTGAAAAAACAAACGAATTAATAGACTGAATTGATCAATAGGTTCATTGAAAATTAGTTAAGCTTGACATCCTTATCCAAAGGGCCGCTTCAAAAGTCACCCGGAAGCTGTCTGCCAGTTCTGGTCGGATTTAGACGGTTGGCTATAGTTTATCCCGGCTGAGCCGGTCAGAACCGCCCTAAACTGGCTGGCAACCACTGGATGAGTTTTGAAGTGGCCCCTACCCTGTCAAATCTTATTTGACACCAATAAAACAATCTTATTGATTGTTCTGGGAAGGGAGGGCACTCAATGTTTCGCAGGTCTGAGTTTCTGGTCCCAATTTTCAAACTAAAACGTTGAGGACAATAGTGTTCTCCAGTGTTCCTTCCAAGGTTTTTGAGCTTATGTCGACTTTGACTAAAATTGAAGAGGTGCTTGTGCCAAAATTTTATTCATTTTCAAAACCTGGTGTGCTAATTTTCACAGCTTTTGCGTCAATGGTACATAGAACTATAACACTGTAATCCAATCCAATATACCTTCTAAGACAATCTGGAAGCCTAGGACTCTGATGGTCACATTATACCAGTCACCATTGCCTAGCTGCTGTCCTACTGATGTCTGCTGGACTCCGCCTTGCTCCAAAAAGACTACTTTAAGGACTCTATGATCTTACCTTCCATAACAATCTGGAAGCCTAGGACTCTGATGGTCACATTATACCAGTCCCCATTGCCTAACTGCTGTCCGACTGATGTCTGCTGGACTCCACCTTGCTCCAAGAAAGTGACCTCAATGGAGTCATTGCTGGCCAAAATGAGTGATAATCCATTCTCCTGAAAGAAATATTTTAACACAAAACATGAAATTTAGAGCGATCATGCAATAAGTGAAGCCTGCTTACCTTTTGATGTGATTAAAATATTTTCTTACACTTTGTGACAATGAAATGATTAAAAAAATGAAATAACACCACTAACATAATAATGGTACATGCCATTGTCCTCCAGTTATCATCCAAAGGCCATTGCTTTTTGTTGAATTAAAGGGACTGGCCTAGATTCTTCCCACTAATTTTTTACCTACATATTATCCCCAGATGCTTTGTCTGATCTTTTATCTGGTAAATCTATCTGAGGTACACATTTAGGATTTAGAAAACAAAGGATAGTCACACTACCATCAAAGAATTACATACTGCAAATTAATTATCTCTCAATTTGAGCCATTTCTGTGTAACTTTTTGTAGTTTTTGGATTTTATTACACTTTTAAGCTTTATTTAGAGCATTTCAATAAGTTTTCAATTCTAAGTGGAATCTCATCATCATCATCCTTCGACTTCCGTCGAGATCCATCTCAAGTGGAATCTAGGCTAGTCCCTTTAATTGTTTTTGCACCATAAAGCACAACAGGCCTAATTTTACTAGTATTCAAATTCATCATTCAAACATACCATTTCAGTTTTTCAATAATTATTTTTACATTGTGTTTCTCAGTCTACTTACCATATACATAATGATACCCGGTGTTGGTCTAGCTACACTGAATGAAAACTCTATACTGCTCACTATACCCTCAGCAGGAAAGTGAAGAAACTGATTATCAGCAAAACTGGCTATAGTCTGTGTCTCACACCGAGGCTCTGTATACCCTGATGCACACTGGCAGGTGAATGTCCTCCAGAGGTCAATGCACTTTGCTCCATTAAGACAGGGGTTCGGATCACAATTGGTTGGGACAACGCACCCAGGACTTGCAGATCGAGTACTTGCTGGGGCACTTAGACTGATGATGTGATTGTTCATTTTTAAGTCCTGGATTGAAATAAAATAAACATGAATTCATATTTAAAAGCAGAAGGAAACTATTGGTGTAGTTATTTCCCAGCTTTGCAAAATGACTCCTGGATTTATTTTCAAGAAAACTCTCGGCACATGCAATTTAAGTGAATTTAAGTTTGGATTTAAAACATGCTTCAACAAATTCTTATGATAAATCTTACAAATTGCAGACGGTCCTGAAATTATGGATACATTTAAAAAATCTCCTGTAAAATGATAGATAAAATGAAAAGCCTTGAGATTCATAATGTCATTACATAAAGCGATGAAGTATGAAAACATATAGTTCCTAAATGTTCAGTTCAAAAGTTCAAATTCTTGAAGATTCCAAAAGTATAATCCTCACTGGCTTGGGTCATAACTAACTAATCATAATGGGGGGATTAATAATTTTAGGCTAAAAATATTTCAAAACTTTGGACATTCTAAATATTTCAAATGCAAAAGAAGAGTCTTATCATGTGTGGGAGTATATTAATTTAAACTGCGTTGTCTAAGACGTATTCAATCAATCAATCAATCAATCAATGATACAAGTACTTGCATAACATGCATACCCCATGAAGGAGTCTATTCGTACAGGGGACCCACGGCTTTACGTGACTGTCCGACCACGGAGTAAGTAGAGTAAATTTTCTTGCCCAAGGAAACAAGGAGACGAAAACTGCCTGGCCCAGGGCTCGAACCCACAATCTCTGTATTACGAGACCCGTGCTCTAACCGCTCGGCCATTCATATGTAATGAATTATTTTATATCTATAAGTTACCTGTAAACACCCAATGAAGTTATCCACAGTTTTCATTTTAGACAATATATACGGTGTCACCATAGGCCCAACACCGCCTACATAGAGTGGTCCATTTAATTCCAGATCGCCATTTTGTACGTTGGGTGACAGGCTGGCTGTACAGGGTTGCTGTGGACATCTCCCTTCATCAATGGATACTGCAGCCTGTAGGTTAACGATACTGACGGAGACTGTGTGAGGTAATCCGTTGTTGAGCTGACCACTGATTGTCGTCTCTAATGTTTCTTGACCAACGCTGTATGATACTATGATAGCGCCATCTACTAACTGCATTGCAAGGTGGTCTGTTCTTCCACTCGTTTGTACCTATGATTGTAAAATTCAAGATATACACAATTGAATATTCATATTTTATTGAATGGTAAGATTGATGAAACTTACACAATTTATTGTTGAAAATCAATTTCATTAAGAACTAAAATATTTAAAGGGGATATTTCAGTCTTGGGGCCATTTTCATCACAACACATCTAATCTTGTTGTTATGAGGGTGTGACGAACACATGCTTGTCAGTCACTTTGGCGTAGTAGTTTATCTCCACATACGCAATCCAATCACTGCGTCCGAAGAATGGCTAACACCCAAGCAGATCAGAATAGCCAAAATTGAGCCAAATGGCTAATGCTGCCATTACATTTGGTGGTATTTACGGTCAGGTATCTCCCCTCTATATCAAGGAATGTGTTTAGTACTCCACACACAGCCTATGCTTGTAATAATTCAAATTAACACATAAATAGTTTCAGATGCATTGTATCTTTCTTTTAAAGGCAAAATTAAGAAATACAACAGTAACAATCAGAGACCCAATAAGGAATTTTTTTTTTCCAGAACCTGAATTTCAGCAATACTAACCCCTTCGTTGTACAGGATAACACCAGATGGCAGCGTTGTCACAAATGTTATAGCTAGAAGAAGCTCTCTGACAGCCCGTCTCCTCCTATTGGCAGCCTGCACCATTGTGGATATAGGACTGAGTTGTATAGCTCCACTACCAGGGAAACTAGCAGTACCCACTGTGCTACAAGATGGCCCAGATGTACCTGAAACAATCATAATATGTTAAGTGTAAGCATATTTTCATTGCAACTATCTGAACATTACAAGTTGGAAGAGGCTACTTAGGATTGTTTTCACAATAATGATTCAACGACACTTTTACACCTTTTAGGTAAAAAACAACACCTGGGTTTTACAGGCAGGTGATCCTCTCCAGCAAGATTGGTCTATTGGAAATTTTTTTAGATCAAAATTGGCATTAAATAGACCAAAATTAAAACCTGAAAAATCACTTGAAAGGATGTCTTACTTACAATTTTCAAAAAAAAAAGGTACCATTTTGCCAATAAACAGTTCATATAACATACTCTTGGCAAAACTAATACAATTTTTAAAACACAGTTGTTGTTGTTCCTAAAATTACCATAATGTCTTGTCTTTTAATTGCACATGTATACATGAACTTTTAAACCTGGTATCAAAGCCCCTGCGGCAGTGTGGTCAAGATTGATGAAATAATTAGACAATACTGATGAGAAATAACAAGTATTGCCTCTAGTAGAAATCTTTGTCATCGGTATGCTTTTATCATGTTTCAGGAATGTTTGAACTTAAAATCATGACCTATATACACTAGGAGATTGAATTTGGTCGCATATGGCCATTTTGATTTCATACGGCCACAAACATCTTCACATGGATTTACTGAATCCAAAATAGTTTCTGCTAGCTGCTTATCGTATTCAGTGAATATTTATTTTGATTCAGAGGATAAAAATTAACTTAAATTTTTTTTAACATTTTATTCAAATCATTTGCAAAGATGCTTACTGATTTATATCAACTGAATAGGCTAGCAGCTAGCAGAAACCATTTTGGATTTACAGTGAATCCATGTGAAATTATTTGTGGCCGTATGAAATCAAAATGGCCATATGCGACCAAATTCTACCTCCTAGCAATATCAATTATACATGCAATGGTACTCTGGCAACAGAATGGTAAATTCACTAAGAATGCGACTATCGAGCCAGCCAAGCATTATTCCTTGCTTACGCACAATTTGGCAGAAAAAAAATTAATATGCGTATTGTATTGTAGTCAAGTGATAGTACCACCCAACAGAACGCAGAGCTACGCACTTGTGCAGCATCACTCCAGGCATGGCACCCGCGTGCTGCAATTCCCTAACTTAGCCAAAATCTTAGTAGGGTGCAAATAATCCTGTTTCCTACCTGTTCAGTACTTTCTTTAATCTATGCATGCAATAAATACATTTGCAGTGTTGCAGCGTAGTTCTTTGTTTAGCATTAATAACCTGCGTAATAGCGCAATCCAATAAGATTATTCCTACTTTTACGCAAACAACTGCACGGTCATTATCAGGTAACAATGACTTATAATGACCTGCGTATGTGATGTCATTAGCGCCTGAATGCGTTTTCTCATAAAACGCCAATCAAGCGTGCGTATGCACCACACACGCACGTTTATCATATTACGCCTGGACTGATCGTAATTCTCCTATAGGGATAAGTAGACCTAGAAATAAGTATAATGAAGTATTTCTTTCTTTTGGACAGACAGGACAAGACAGACAGACAGACAGACAAACCTACCTGGTAGGCAGACACACTCATATGCATTGACTCTTGGCTGGACACAAGCAGCACCATTTTGACAGGGCTGTGATAAACATTCATTCACATCCTGGTCACAATCTGTTGGACAGACAGACAGACAGGACAAGACAGACAGACAAACCTACCTGGTAGGCAGACACACTCATATGCATTGACTCTCGGCTGAACACAGGCAGCTCCATTTTGACAGGGCTGTGAGGGCTGTTGGACAGACAGACATACAGGACAAGACAAGACAGGCAGACAAACCTACCTGGTAGGCAGACACTCATATGCATCGACTCTTGGCTGAACACAGGCAGCTCCATTTTGACAGGGCTGTTGCAAAAACAGACAGGACAAGACAAGACAGACAGACAGAAAAACCTACCTGGTAGGCAGACACACTCATATGCATTGACTCTCGGCTGAACACAGGCAGCTCCATTTTAATACGGCTGTTGGACAGACAGACAGG
>JXSR01S053791.1:14168-29834 GCA_000969725.1 Ophiothrix spiculata
AAACCTACCTGGTAGGCAGACACACTCATATGCATTGACTCTCGGCTGAACACAGGCAGCTCCATTTTAATACGGCTGTTGGACAGACAGACAGGACAAGACAAGAAAGACAGACAAACCTACCTGGTAGACAGACACACTCATATGCATTGACTCTTGGCTGAACACAGGCAGCTCCATTTTGACAGGGCTGTTGGACAGACAGACAGACAGGACAAGACAAGAAAGACAGACAAACCTACCTGGTAGACAGACACACTCATATGCATTGACTCTTGGCTGAACACAGGCAGCACCATTTTGACAGGGCTGTGATAAACATTCATTCACATCCTGGTCACAATTGGTTCCTGAAAAGACAATTTACAAATTTTAATATTTGAACCATGAAATGACGTAATTCATACACACTTAATCTCTCAAAATCTTAATCGAGTGAATTAAGAAGTTCACAAACAGGTCAAAGCCTGTCATATAGGAATAAATAATTATGACCAAACTGTTTTTAAAACAGTATTTCAAAAGTGGCATTACTAGCATTACATCAGGTAGACATTAAATCCAAGTTTGAGTCGTAAGGCTTAAACATCTGGGGTAACCTTTCTCTTTTGGCATCTGAAAAGGTTTCAAATGAAAGTCTGGTTAAATCGATCCATCGGATACTCGGCAGGGCAGACAAGCTGCATAACGCCAAGCTGGCACGTACACTAGACTAATCAGTCATATATTGGCTAATCATGTAGACGGGACAATAATTGCTTTACGGGCATTTCGTAGCTCAAGCGCCAGTGCTGGGATTCGAACCCACGATGATCAGATCATGAGTCTGATGCTCTAACCGCTTGCCCACGGACCTCATAAGTGTTAGGGATGAATACAGCTATACAAGCTACAAATGGTGTAGGACTACCTTTTGAGACTGTTCATCCAGATTAGGTCACAACTCAAACTGATCTCAATATTGCTTCCTGTTTTCAAGTTGATAAAGATTAATAGCGGATGAAAAATCAGTATACATATTACTGGTACTGTGCATATGTTAAATTTTAATTTATCATTTTAATTGGGTTAAAGTTAACAAAGCCTTTACATAGGCCTTAACCATTGATAATAAATCAAACAAAATTACCTTGCCACCCTAGGTCACAATCACAAATATAGAGATTAACAAAGTCCGTACATCTTCCGTTGACACAAGGTGATGATGCGCATTCGTTAACGTTAGTTTCACAATGCGTTCCTGAAAAACAGAAAAAACAAAAACAAATTATGTTTCAATAAATATGGCACTCTAAGATAACAAATCAATTACAGTACACAAACAAATAAGTATGAAACCTAACCTAAACAAATCTCAATGATTCATGCATCCTCTTCTGCGTATGGAATTTGTTTTCATTTCATAATTTAGTCAATTTATAAAGGATGAAAGATATGCTATGTATGTAATCAAAACAATGCTTATCACATTGCATCAAATTCATGCTTTGCCATAACCAAAACTTGAAGAGAGGGTAAATCAACACATTACATACAAGACTGTTCTGCGTGGGCTGATGTTTTGCAAGGCATCTAAATAAGTGGGTATTATATGAACCAAAATAAATCATTACTTTTTCAAAACTGACATCTCATTTTTATTCAATTCGAATCATATTTTCATTTTGTGTTTAAAAAAATTGATCATTTTCGGGGAGAAAACCTTTAACATGAAAACAAATAATTTATACCCCAGAATGATAGATAGCAGGTAGAAGGCTACAAATATAAGCCCCGGTTGTCAAGGCTTACACTAAGCCCTGAAGAATAAGGGCTGTAAACCCAACGGGTCATTGACATCTAAAAGCCCTGCTAGTCAAGGTCTATAAGCCCCAATCACTGTTAAGTAAAAAGCACTCGTTTTGTAACTGGCACTTGTTTTGGTACTCATTTAATTAGTACTTGTTTACTGAAACAAGTATAAAAACGCTTGTTTCAGTAGGCTCTACTTGTCTTCCAAAACAAGTACTAAAACAAGTGGTAATTAATTAAATGAGTACCAAAATGAGTGCCAGTTCTAAAACGAGTGATTTTTAGTTTACAGTGAGTGAATGATATCAAAGTAATTCAGATATTGATGAAACGTACACTGATTCACAAGACTTACTGATGGCCAAACAGCTCAGTTATAAAGAATAACTCTGAACAACTTTTCCCCCTCCACTTCATTCCCAGTTCAAAATCAACAAACTTAAATCGGTTCTTCGGTTCTAAGCTTTTCAACTATTTGCAATCATCATTCAACTTATCACCACTACTCATCTTTCATGACACCAGCTACCCTTTCAATTATGAGTTAAGTCAAAATAAATGTTGATATAAAAGATTAAGGTTGCAGTTATGCTACGCTCTTGGCCATAATTAACCAACCATGGAAGCTTGAAGGCAGTGGTTCTTATGAATGCTATGCACAAAAATTAACCACAATGATTTTGTCTTTTATCTGATTCTGATTTATGATACTGTTTATATTTTTACACAAAAATCTCTTTATTATTCAATTTTTCAATTTATGATAGAAGTTATAAACTATGACAGCAGTATATATGTGGATTTTGAAATTGTAAATGGCTAAAACGGGGTTGGGAACAAACAAGGGTAGAATGTTTGCAGGACATCCGCATAACCGCTTTTACATAATAATTAAGTAGCCCCATGGAATACATTTAAAACTAGTATACAGCATAACTTTCAAGTAACAAACCATTATATATTTGACAAGTAGTTGGTCTCATAGTTCCGTTGAGAAATAATGAAAACACATTATTTTGATTATGAAAACCCTGGGGCTATCACAGTCCACAGGGATTCACACCACAAATGACAAGCTTGAGGCTCCATACAGACATGTTCCCATCATGTTTTTCACTGACCATACCAATTCTGCAATGCAGTATGCTACATATGAAATCGTAACACGGAGCAGTATAATTAATCATCATCCCGGCACCCGGGCTTGGCACCGCACCAATACAAGTGTGACTACATACAAACACATTTGGTGTCAAATTTCAGTTCATGTGTGTGGGAGATATGGATACACTTTTACCCCTCTTTAACTTCACTTAATAAACATATACAGCTGATCCCTGTCAAATTTATAGAATATTGTTGAAAATGACTTGTCTGGATTTTTCGCTCTAGATTCATTGAACTTTTTTAAAACCCAGATTTAATAACTTTTTTCTTTTTTAGTTTTTTTTTTACAGATTTACAGGGTTTTTTCTCAAGAAAAAAGCCAGTAAACTTGGTCATAAAGCAAGTGTAAACAAGTGGTCTTTCAAAAAACAAATAAAAATGCACATTTGTAAAGCCATGTTTTGAATAACTTCCCCCTTTGATATGGTCTTTGATACTGGTCTTTGTATTGGTCAAACAAATAATTGATGATGATATAATTTGGTCCTCTTTATACAACTTTGACAATATGAAATAGGTTCGAAAAGGTACAACTATGTGGGACATGAACATTTCACAAATCAATGCTAAGAATGAAATCTGTTTAAAAAAAGAACTTTTTTCTGTCCTCAGTTTTGTTGCTTTGATCTTACAGAAAAAATGTATTCCTTGCTCATTTCATTAGCCCATGTGTTCTAACATCCTGTGATCCAACCATATTTGGGTCTCTGTTATGATGAGAAATGTTGCATCAGATGCTACAATTGGAGACAGGAAATGAGAAATGGGCATCAAAGACAACTGCATGGAGGCTGTTCATATGCCATGAGGTCTCAATTGTCCTACCACCCAGGGAAGGGGAGGGGGAAAGGGGGCACTCGGCTATATTGGGTCTCTATTTATTTATTTATTTTATTTATATTTTATTTATAACATGCTAATGCATTAAATTCAAGGGACGCCTCCATGGTGTGAATTTTCGATTTTAGATGCAGGAGGAAACCGAAGTGCTCGGAGAAAACCTGTGAGGACGAGTATGGATCGACAAACAAATTCATGTACAACCTAGGTCCGACCGGGAATCGAACCTGGGCCGCAGAGGTGAAAAGCGAGGTCAAAAATGCTGCGCCAATCCGTCCCTCTACTATAATGAGAAATGTTACATCAGATGTTAAGACTGGAGCCAGGAAATGAGAAATAGGCATCAAAGACAACTGCACGCCTAATCATATATTGCATGAGGTCACAATTAAAGAATATGCATTGGAGACAACTGTATGGAGGCCTGTTCATATGCAATGAGGTCACAATTGCCATTCAAAGTCAAAATGCAGTAGTTTGAACATAAACATAACATAAAATTCCATTAAAAGTCAAGCCGAATCTTGACAAAACAAAAACCAGGGATGTGAGAGGGGCCAGTTGACAAAAACGAGGAAAAGCGTTGTAAAGTTGGGGTAAAAGGTCAAAAATGGGTGGGGGGGGGGCAAACTGCCCCAACTTAACTTTTGGTGATAAAATTTGCCCTTCTTGGACCCAAAATTACCCCTACATACCCGCTAATTGTATTTTTTTCCCTGCGGGACTTTTTTCTGTTTAACCCCCAGTGGGTTATTTTTGGGTAAATATGCCCCAAAACTACTGCAGGGTTCCCAGCATTTTAATAAATCAAAGCCCTTTGACATTTTTGTGATGAGGACTCAAAATTCCATGATAATTATTTTTACAAGAAATGCCAAAATGGGTTGCTTTTCAAATCGTTTTTTGTTTGATTGTAAAGCGCTTTGATCATATTTTTAGATTCTGCGCTATAGAAGTATCTATTATTATTATTATTAAATCCAAAGACCATGCAGATCAACCTAGAAGTACCAATACTTGACACACTAGACAAAATGGGTCTGACTCACTACTTTCGTTTTTGGGCAAATCAAAATTCTGTGACTTTTCCCTTATTTTGAGGCATTTTCATCAAATTTCCTGACTTTTCCCTGATTGGAAAAAAGTAAAATAATGTTTCTCTGATTTCCCTGATGGGATGGGAAACCCTATACTGAGAATGTGTGAAATTTGTTTTTTCTTCCATTTTTTTTTGTCAGTTTTTAAAATTGATTCGATGGATCACAGTTCTGCCCAAATTGAAAGGCATATCACAAGTGTTTGAAAATCGGGACGAAATGTGTTTGCCCCTCCTGACCAGACAGTCTGGCCAGGACACTATAAATGTACTTATAGTATTCTTACAATGTGATACAGATCTTATAAATGGCAACTCACATGAAGGATAATTACTACAAAAGAAACAATTTTTGCATACAATAAGGCCCGGTCCACACTCAACTTTCGTATAGAATATTTTGCTTAGAATATTCTATGCTGACAACAAAATGACGTAGGTCATCGAATAAAACACAGTTTGATTCGATGACCTACGTTGATTCGATGACCTACGTCATTTTGTCGTCAGCATAGAATATTCTTAGCAAAATATTCTATACGATAGTGGAGTCTGGACCGGCCTTATCCCACAATATTGATTTGCAATTCGTTTGCAGATTTTTATTTTTGAGTACATTTATTATTTTTGCACTACACAAAATAAACACAAAATACGCAAAAATAAATGTACGGCGAAAATAACTGTACGCAAAAATAATTGTATAGCAAAAATAAATGTACGCAAAAATAAATGTACGGCGAAAATTTCTAGTTTGATAGTACCTAACACAATTAAAAGCAATGATTCATGTCCTTGTTAGCATGTTACAATTATAGTTATGACAGAAATCATGTATTTTAATTTGTAGTATTCAAATTAATGGAAGCAATGCTGTGATGAACATCAGACACATAATTTAATTTCTTTGTGAATGTCAAGTAAACACTACATAGTATAGTCATACTTAATCATCAATAAAATGTTAGTATAATGTAGTTATATTGAAAAAGTTTTAATTTTTGGGGGTAAATTTTGAACTGTAAAATAGTCAGAACATTCTCATGTAAATTGATAAGGTGATAGGATAAAGCATCTTAATGCAACAACACCTCAGGCTCAGCACCTACCATTATATAATATATAGACTTGTAGGAACTTGCATTTGAAATTTGCAGGGGAAAAAGGGCTATTTAGGGGAGCCATTGGGGAGCTAGCTGGAAACTTAGTAGTTAACACCACCATGCAAGTTGCTTCATTAATTAAGCTCCCGTAAAGCATTTGAGGGGAGCAGGATGGATCAATAAAGCTCACTTCCCTCAAATGGAGGTCCTTGACTTGATAAGAAAGGTTTAAATATAAGTATTTTGCTCATCTTGGATCAAATTTGATAGTTGTAAAACACATTATAATTTTGAAGGTATACATCAGAATTTTTCCATACATGCATATACTCATTCTGACAAATCTTACCTGCAAATCCAGGTAAACAAACACAGTTATATCCATTGACACCATCCACACAAGCGCCCCCATTCAGACACGGCAATGATGCGCATTCGTTGATTGCAGACTGACATCTGAGACCTTGAAATCAAAAACAAACAAACATATTAAATTGGAATAACAAACAAACGTTGAAGCTCATTTATAGATCAAATGAATTTGTTGACTGAGGTGTATTACTCTCTGCAATTTGGATTGGGGAATGAGATTTCTAGTTTCATTTGTTACGGAGAAAGGGAAGGGATGAGAGTAAAATAATTGCACTCCATTTGTTGTTAAAAGTTTTATTGGGAGTAGCCTTTAATGGTGTTTTAATAAGTCTTTTATGGACGATCCAGGCTTGCCCTGGAGAAAATCGAGTACAATTCTAGTACAAGATTGGAATGTGCACATTTGGAACATCATTCGAGTATGTTCCAAATGTGCACATTCCAATCTTGTACTAAATTGTGCTCGATTTGTGCTAGAATTGTACTCGATTTCTACCAAGGTGTGCTTTTTGCATATAGGTCTGGCATTCTGTGACTTTGTCATGAACACCCATGTGTCCCTTTTGGACCAACCTGGATAAACAAAAAACAAACAAAATCACACAATCCTATTTTTTTATATGGGTGGACTAGTGAGAGACTGAAGGGACAGAGGATAAATGATAAGGTATTGAGTATTTAACATGCTTCTTGAGTCCAAATTGCTTAAAAGTGATCAACTATAGACTGTAAACTCTTCTCTCATCATGGTTCCATGATGTGCTTGTGGTGTTTAAGCCTACAAGGCCTACAAGCAAGGGAATTAAACAGATACATCACTGCAGATACAACATACAAAGTTTTATCATAAAAACTACCTTGTTAAGGCCTGTGGGTCTATCCCTACAGGGGACAAGGCTAATTAGAGCAGTACTGATCTTTAGAACGAGCGAGGAAATAACAAATAAACCACTGTGGACAAACAAAGTTTTATCATAAAAACAACCTTGTTAAGACATGTTGGTCCATCCCTAAGAGGAGTAAGGCTAATAAAACAGTATTGGTCTTGGGAATGAGTGGGGAAATACCAGACAAACCACTATGGACAAACAAAGTTTTATCATAAAAACAACCTTGTTAAGACATGCTGGTCCATCTCTAAGAGGGGCAAGGCTAAATATAGCAGATCCGGTCTTGGGAACGAGTGGGGAAATAACTGATAAACCACTGTGGACAAACAAAGTTTTATCATAAAAACAGCCTGTGGGCCCATCCCTATACGGGGCAAAGCTAATTATTGCAGTTCTGGTCTTTGGTTCGAGCATGGAAATAACATACAAATCACTATGGACAAACAAAGTTTTATCATAAAAACAACCTTGTTAACACATGTTGGTCCATCCCTAAGAGGGGTAAGGCTAATAAAACAGTATTGGTCTTGGGAATGAGTGGGGAAATAACAGACAAACCACTGTGGACAAACAAAGTTTTATCATAAAAACAACCTTGTTAAAAAAATGTTGTCCATCCCTAAGAGGGGTAAGGCTAATTAAAGCAGTATTGGTCTTGGGAATGAGTGGGGAAATACCAGACAAACCACTATGGACAAACAAAGTTTTATCATAAAAACAACCTTGTTAAGGCCTGTGAGTCCATCCCTACGGGGAGGCGGGGGCAAGGCAGTATTGGTCTTGGGAACATGAGGGGAAAAACTGATAAACCACTATGGACAAACAAAGTTTTATCATAAAAACAACCTTGTTAAGGCCTGTGAGTCCATCCCTACGGGGAGGCGGGGGAAAGGCAGTATTGGTCTTGGGAACAAGAGGGAAAAAGCTGATAAACCTCAGCAGACAAACAAAGTTTTATCCTTAAAACAACCTTGTTAAGACCTGCTGGTCCATCCCTAAGAGGGGTAAGGCTAATTATTGCAGTTCTGGTCTTAGTTCGATCAGGGAAATAACTGATATACCACTACAGGACAAGCAAAGTTTTATCATAAAAACAGCCTGCCTCAGCACTCAACACTTTTGAATCATACAGCTTTAATATAATACAAACATTTTTCCAATTTAATCCAAATTCTTCATTCCTTTTCAGGTTAAAAACACTATAATGAAAGAAAACATTAGTCTATTGCATTCAACACCTATGAATCACAGATCTGGTGAGGATTTAGAAAGAATTTGTCCATTGTATCCCTTATCCTAAACAAAAACACAATTCATTATTTAACAAAACTGAATTGTGAATGATTGAAATTTTGGTGAGTTACAAGAAAGTTTGGAAAAAGGTGATTAATCCTCGCACAGTTACGGGAAGGTCCCTTTCACAAATTATGTCCTTATCTTTGTCATGATGTACAGATTCCTATGCCATAAGGTAAGCAAGAACACATTTCTGTCAGCAGAGAGCTCATGAATGACCCGCCAAAATAAGGCTTATTTTATTCTCTTTTAAATAAGAGCAAATTTAAGTAAAAATGCCAACATTCAAAATTCCATTACTATATCTACATATGGACTTTAGGAAAGACTATAACTTGCCGCACATACTTTGGGCAGTGATTTGCCCTTTTTAACTCACTACATGGACTTTACATAACTTGCTACAAGAATTTGACCTTAAATATATCTTGCTACATGGACTTGCAACAACTTTGTGGGGTAACTCGGTTTTGTAACTCAACTTTTACATACCTCTCTATTCTTACCCTCTAATTTACCCATCTCCACATGATAATAAAGACCAATAGACCTTTTCAAACAGCGATCGGAAAACTTCGGAAAACATGGTCACGTGCCACAGCTGCGTATACGCGGCAGACGACAATGAAAACAAAATTATAGTACCTCAAAAATGCACAATAAAAACGGCAACGTTTGTCATTGTCCGAAACATAATGTCGAAGTGTCGAACTTTGTCAAAACATGAGGCACAGAGGTACTTTTTATTTTCCGGAAACGATCGGAATTTGTTTAAGCTTTCGAGTATCTTCGGAAAAGATCGGTTTGAAAAGGTCTATAGTGTTCAATCTTATTGCATTCAACACCAATGAATCATGCAGATTAAGTTTAAGACTGAAAATTTGTCGCTTTAATCCTATATTTCCACGCTTATAATGTGATATGATTCACTACATACATACAAAACTGATTTAAGGAACCAGCTATGCAAATGTTTCATGGTATCATGAAAGAATCTTGGAACTACAAAAAATCTAGAAATGGGATACATTAATTACCTCAGAGAAATTCCTAAACACCTTTTGTTTGGCATAACATGAGGAAAAAACTTGGATCGGTTGATCAAGAATTTTTTTTTTTAACGAGTAAATCCCACAGTACCCTTCCCCCCAACTGGTTCACACAATACTATCAAACATATACTATCTATTTTAACACAGATGTGATCATCAGTCATGATCATCATTGTCACAGTGGGTACTGCTGTACCCACATAGATGCATGTATTAACAAGGTCAGTGTATCAACAATAGAGTACCATCCAAGTTCCTATCTTGAAATCCAGCAGCACACACACATTGATAACTATCAATCCCATCTATACACTGTGCTCCATTTTGACACGGCTGAGATCGGCAATCGTTTACGTCATTGTCGTAATGAGTACTGCTATACCCTGGTAGACACTCACAAGGTCAGTGCATCACCAACATAGTACCCCTCAAGTACCTACCTTGAAATTTAGCAGCACACACGCACTGATAACTATCAATCCCATCTATACACTGTGCTCCATTTGGACATGGCTGAGATCGGCAATCATTTACGTCATTGTCACAATGAGTTCTGCTGTACATTACTGAAGTCAGTACATTACCTACAGAGTACTCTCCAAGTACCTACCTTGAAATCCAGCGGCACACACGCACTGATAACTATCAATCCCATCTATACATTGTGCTCCATTCTGACACGGCTGAGATCGGCAATCGTTTACGTCATTGAAGCAATGCGTGCCATTATATCCAGGTAGACATGTGCAGTTGTATCCGTTGATGAGATCGGTGCAGGTACCCTGGTTTCGGCACGGATTGGATGCGCATTCATCCACTTCAAGTTCACATCTTTCTCCTGTTGTATAAAATCAATTTGATTAAAACTGATCATTTTTAAGGACTATAATTGATCCAACTCATTCATTTTCTAACAGGGATGATAAGATGAAGGGGATGCCTATGTACATAAAGGGCTGTACAAAGCTGGGGGCATGTTGCCCCCCTCCCCCAGGCTTGAAATAGCGGAACACTATGCAGGACAAAAATCATAACATCGGACGATAACTTTGTTAATTTTTTTTGGTTTATCTGTCACGAGGTTACTGTTCCATTGTAAGTTTGAGTAGACTTATCTATCTACTATATTGAATTAGTACGGTATATTTATTGGGACGAAACATGAATTTGGTCCGATATTAAGTCGGTAAATGCATTTGCCATCCTTATGCCTTCATATGGACCTGGATACACATCCTGAATATAAAAGTAAAAGATCATTTGTTTACTATTAAAAATCAATCACAATAGCTATACGAAGAATGAGAGGTTAGAGCATATGGTTCATAAATACACTCAAGCTCTGCACTTTGGTGGAACGGCGGGAGCAACTTCTTCGAGGTTTTGGTGAGAAGCTTCTCAAGTCTGAGCGTCACTCGTCAATGATCCCTAAACCAAAAAAGGCTAGACACGGAAGAAATCTCAGGAGTGGCCACCAGTTGGATCCACCAAGGTGCAGAACTACCCGTTACAGGAAGTCTACAATTCCGGCTATTGTTGACCGTTTGAATAACAAATTTTTCATTGTGTGATTTTCATATTTTGCATGCAATTTTATGTGTTTTGATGTATTGCAGATTTTTCAGTCTTTGACTGCACTTCTGTGTTTTTATACCGTAATAAATAAATAAAATAAATAAATAAATAAAACTGTCGTTCCAGGTTTTAGCCATTGTCGGGCTACATCTCCTGGTTTTCTTGGGCAAAATGCCGTAACTGCTTCATGGTTTGGAAATCAAGTTAGCCCCTTTGGCCATCTGCGCAAGTATTCCACCTTATGCAAATTCTCCCAAAAATAAAAATCCGAGGATTTTTAGAAAACAACAAAAAGAATAGACAAAAATAAAATGGTTATCAGCCCATTTTGGGACCACTTTTGATCCAATTGATTCTTTAGGATTTTAGTTAACTCTGTATAAGAAAATACTTCAAATCAAGTGTAGGTGGGGATTTAGAAGCAAAAACGGCTGAGAACAACTAAATATTTTCTTCTCTTTGCATGCCAGTTTTGAAAATAGATTCCGATGCGTTTCACAAAAATTGAAATTTTTACTGGCAAGACATCGCACATATGTGGTAAAATCAGTCACTGTTTTTCCTCTTACCTTGATAACCAGCGACACAATTGCACAAGAATCCGCCGACGACATCCCGACACGTCGCTCCGTTCATACATGGCATTGACGCACATTCATCCACATCCACCTCGCAACGAGCGCCCTCAAATCCCCTCACGCAAGTACAAACTGGTTCCGCTCCTGCCTGCTCCACACAAACTCCTCCATTCATACATAAAGGTGGCAAAGTCTGACATTCCCTGATGTCAGTTTCACAAAAAGTCCCAGTCCAATACGGGCTACACAAACATTGAAAGGAGCCCCTGAGGTTGAGGCACTGAGCCTGATTTTGGCACGGTTGGTTTTGACACTCGTTAATATCCAACTCGCAGTTCACTCCAGTCCAGCCCGTAGGACACGTACAGGTGTAACCTAAAAAAAGCGAAGAAAACAATATACATTGTATCATAAAAAATACCATTCCTGCAGGTCCAAGTTCAATCTTGACACATTTAAACCTCAACAAACACTGTCAAAAGTCAGAGGTTGATGCAAAAAGCCTACTTTCATCACAGCTAGTTAATCCAAACTGATACTTTAATCACTAATGACCATAATATGCCATTCATCCTCAAGCCGGACACAACTTCTACGGCTAATTACTGTTAAAACTTCATTCCAAATTACAGCTTGCAAGTAATCCTGTATTTGCAACAAATTATGACTTTGAACCATGAAAACTGCTGCTCTACTTGATTTGACTTGCATGACTCTGTTTAGAACACATGCTTGTGATGATTTTCACCTTCTAGTCAGAAATCAGACTAAATTATTGCGACGTAAACATGAGGCATGAATCACATGTCAGAAAAATTGGGATTTCTACTTATCATCAGGTTTTTTTTGTTTATTTCATAAGTTTTAATCTTAAAACAATTCCCATGTATCAAATATTTTTCAGCTGGTATTAAGATAAGGAAGTTTTCTTTTAACAGGCTTACGAGTACTAAAAGCCATTGTGATTGGCTGATTATGAGAAATTCATGCTTGTGTGGCCAATAACATTTAGATTTAGAAAAGTGTGGCATCAAAATGGTTTATTTTTCCTTTTGCACATCCCACATTTTTACTTCGTATGGTAGATGAAACCAAATCTGACAGGTCTTTTCTTGAAAAATAATCAGATTAGACACCTTCATAGTTTCCTTAACGGTTCACGCAAATGTCCACGTAAAGCCTAATCTATCGTCTGTGATTGGTCCAAAAAAGGTCACATCTTATGTGAAGGTTTACATGATCGGTTTAGAAATCTAATGGTATCTATTATTTCATTAATCATTTCATTATTTGAAAATCAATCCACATTATCAAACAAATCTGCAGGTAACCAATGGAAATAATAAATGTCCAGTGATAGGACACCCTCTCTCAGTCTTTAATATCATATCCTAATAAAATGTGTTTCAAAAAATAACCATCTATAAAAAAACAATTAACCCGTAACAAAACAAAAAAAAAAAAAAAAAGGTCCACCAACATGGCACCCTCCTGCCTTATCACATTGAGTCCGATGTATTTCATAAATTAATCATTTCCTAAAGACATTTCCCTAAGTTCATGGTTGATGTGAACATAAGCCCTCAAGACATCAATGTAATTGGTGCGCACAAATTGAATTTCTTTTCAACAACCTTAAAGGCACACTATTATACTTGTTGATGAAAGTGACCTCAAGGGTGTTGTTAACCCTAACACTTTTGACCACTTCTTCATTTAAAAACTATCTCCTCTGAAATTTGCAAGTCAAAAATCGCAGGTTTTCACCTGGATTAAAACCCGGGACCTTCTGCTTCTCAGTCCAATTGTCCCTATGTCAAGCCACTGAGCAGCCGCTGCCATGGCAGCGATTTCATGATCATAGCTAACTCGGGTCAATGACATATTTGGACTTACGCAAATTTCTTAACTTTGTGAAATTGGATATTGTGAGATTCAGTGGGGTTAGGGTTAGCATACACCCTCCCAACTCGTTGATGCGGGTGCCCTCATGGTTGATGTGAACATAAGCCCTCCTAGCATAAGTCACATTGACTTAATTGCCCTAGTGATTGATGAAAACAGATCTACTCTTGTTTCATATCTTATTCCAGTTTAAGGCACATTGTAATACTTGGTGCCTAGTAAGCCATCAATTGGTAAAATATGCAAAATTGTTGCAGAACTAAAATACACATGCTCTGTTCATGGCAAACTCTCTGCGAAAACCACTTTACGAGATTCCGAATCTTAAACACAGCAACTTTCATTCGAGAAGTAATGTAAGCCTCTGTGCGACTGATGCAGAATGAGCATAAATCATTCAGAGGGTATATTTTTAGGAGGGGGAATTGACATATGAGACCTATAATGTTCACCCAAACTTTTTGACATAGCTTTTAAAAACAAACAAGCAACAGAAAAGGCTCACAAGTGCATGGACAGTTAATGGTCAAGTAATTTCAATTTCTAAACGACAAAAATAATAATACAAAGTACAAAAAGTTTTACCAGTATCACAAGATTTCTAACATATTTTCTTCTCCTTTTCTTTTTTTTGTTCTCTCTTTCCCTTTCTTTTCATCTTTTTATTTTTTCTCTGGCCCTATCTCAAAAGGTCAATTGCCCCCTCCCTATGACGCTGCCCCTAAAATTATTTTACTTTCGGCATTTGCAACTTCTAGATTCTGATAAAAAATCAACTATAAAGCATCTCACCATAATTTGAAATATATGTTGATTTTCATCTATGAAAAGTAACATCAATCCTTTATCATTTAGACCAAATTGATAGATAAAAAAGTGGGTAAATGATCAAAATCTGTGCCGACTTAATATTGCATTATACCTTTAAGTCAATAGGGGATTTGAATTCAATCAACCGCTATTTCCCTCAATTTATTCCCCAATTACATCAAAAATTGAAAATCAAGACGAAATTCCACAAGGCAATTAAGTGTCTTAGAACATGATTATCAGGGCATATGTTGTTCCCTCCCTTTTGGGGTTTTTAGTCTAGAAGTTATAGGATTACAATTTGAAGTTAATTTTTCCTCAAATACTTTTCTGATATTATTGCACTTTTCAAAAGTTAATCTTTCAAATATTAACTTATTATTAGTACCATTCCTGTTGAAATTAAAAGTATTGTAAGTATAATAGTAAAGGAGACAATTATTTCTTGCACGATTGGTCCAATTTTGACAATTGAGGGAATCAAACAGCATCTCATACACTTCTAAGGGGCGCACCATTAGATTTCCAGGGGAGAGCAGGAAGTTTTTTAAAAATCACCCTCCATAGGCAAAAGAAAAAATTCACCCCTGAACATGGAATAAGAGAACAAACAGTAATTTCAACCCTGAACCCAACTTCCTGCTCCCCATGGAAATCTAATGGTGCGCCCCTAAAATGGTCACACTCATAGATTTAAAGCGGAGATACCAGGCTTTGGATACCAGCCCGTGTAATGGCGTCGTCAGACATGGAGCTCAAATTGGGGGTATTCGGGGCCACTCGGCTCCCGCCAAAATCAACTCCGAGTGCCGAGACCTGGTAACGCGTAGAGACAACCTGCGAAAATAATACTTTACGCGAATGACACGCTAACCTGCACGCAGAGCGTGTGTGCGTGTTTCAATATTCGTGCATTATGACAAGGTGCGATGCATCATCGGCAGGCTATCGGCAAAAACCCGAACACCCCCAATTTTGTCTCCATGCCGGGATAAAAATGGCGGCATGGCATTGCTAGCGTTGAGGTTTAAATGAGTGAAGCAATCTATGGTCACACTATATTTGAACTTACAAAAATATGTTAAAGTAACTAATGACTAGGTTATTGTAGACAATTTTATGTCACGCCCATGATGATGCTGACGGAGTGCCTAAACCATCTTAATCATTAGAGACATAAACATGTCAAAA
>JXSR01S053791.1:37194-52843 GCA_000969725.1 Ophiothrix spiculata
TCATCAATGTTCAAAGATTTTGATCATTAATCATAACAAATGTTAAGTTTATGTCAAAACAAATATCATGAAATATCATAAATGTTCACAGATTGTCACCATTTATAACAAATAATTATGGTATTTATACACAGCAGGCACTTTCAATTTTCTTAAAAACGTGCAAAAACCTCAGTTTCTTTTATATTGAACCACAAAGAATCACTGAAAACTCATGCTTGTTTAGGTGACTATAAATCCTTGTTTCTTCTGATATTTGATTTTCCATTACCATAAAAATGGCTGATTTCATGGACCATATACAATAAACACACCACAAGTACATAAACTCATTGTCATTGTGTAACCGTAAAGAATATTTTAAGGTTAGAAAATTTCAAACAAATGCCCAGAAATGTATCTTATTTTTTGTGTGTTATGTGCAGAAAAAAGGAGTAACATGCATATCACACCAATATTTGCAAATGCAGTGAATACAACTCCAATTTTTTTTTTTAAGAATATAACTATATATAAAATATAGACTCTGTCCAAAAATGATGCAAGTAGAATAAACAAATTTTTGAGATATGGATGAGTAAATATTTCCTCTGGAAACCAAGGAATTTTTATAGGGGAACCAGTATTCTCCGCCATTTTTAGTCGCTCATGGAGCAGAGTTATTGTACCTTTGGATATATTTGGAGTTTGGCCTGATATCTAGGCAGATCGTGTAAACCTTCACTTGACACATATACAGCGTGTGCATTTTGTTTCACACGCAAACCATGTTCGCGTTTCAACTAGTGTGTATTGCGACTTGCTCTGATCAAAATCTCACCATCCATGAGCGACAATCCAAGATGCATAGGATTTACACAGCAGTGAAATAAAAATGATGGAAACACTTTGTGCTGAGATTGTATCATTGCAAATATTATCAAATACCATGTATGTTCAATCATTTTACCATTAATCATGAACAATTGTTGAAATACTCACAAAATGTTGAACATGTGTCCATGATATCCAGGGGTACATCACATTCACATTAATTGGATCAAGAAATCTGACTCAACAGTCATGAAATATGTGACTGACGAGAGAATATTTTATACAAGGTAGCCCACAAAGTGTAGGACAGTCCATTTTAAGTACACACCTCCAAAATGTGATATACCTTACATGTTTCATAGGGCACAGGAGTACATGTATGAATGTGATAAAGAAAGAATTTTCAAGCCAGTACACACCTCCAATACACAATATATTTTAGGATTTAGCAGAGTTTGAACACATTTCTGCAAATTTGTTAAAAATAAAAAATTTATCCTCTGTAAATATTCTATATGGTTACACAGTGATAATGAGCTTTTGAGCTTTATTCGTATTGATAAGTCACCTTACAAGCATGAATATTTGGTGATTCTAGTTTGTTTGATATAAAATATAATGTTTTTGCATGATATAAGTTTGCAGAAATACTAAGTGGCGACAGTGTATACTCCATTTGAATAATCCTATTCCAGAATATTATACAATAACAAGAATGTCCTATTCAACTATTTCAAGCATCCACAATCCCCTTGAACATTTCAACATGAAATCTATGCATCCTCTGTGGCACATTTAAGCATCATGCATCACCAAAGCATGGGCGTCACTATAGAAGTGGCCAGAGCCGCCCCACGTTTTTGCTAAAAAAAGAGGAAGAAAAAAGTGACCAAAAGTGGAGCAAGGGCACATCCAACTTCATATGTTTCTGGAGCGTCTTGCCCAGATTTTGATGGAAAATACTACCCTGAAGCATTAGGTAGCAAAATCTATGCACCAAATCGCGTAAATAGTGCTCTGAAAGTTCAAAACTGTCTAGCCTTCTGAGGGGACACTCCCTTTGCCTTTGCATGTGTTGTAGGAGAAAGTACAGTAATTATTAATCTGTTTTCATTATCAATTTGGGGTCATCGGCTAAAAATAATTCTACCCGCTCCCCCATTGGTTTCTCCCTCAGACATCCCCCCTCGCCTTTGTCCGCGCACATTCAACACTATTGATTTGGCCGCCCCACTTTGAAATATGTAGCGACGCCCCTGCACCCAAGAGTATTATACATATAGAGTTTTGAATAAGCTTATCCACTTAAAATTTAACCCCTGTAGGTAGAATGCTTCCAGGCAACAAAATTGTAGGCCTTTAAGTACTTAAGACACTGATCAAAAGTCCTTGAATTCAAGAACATTTTTTACCTTTGACTCTTGTCAAAATTTTTGATGAAAAATTTGATAAAATCTGTAGAAACAATTTTGGACCACCCTGCAGTAATATAAAACATTGAAACATTTATACCTTATATAAAGTGTTTGGTTTCACCTGTTGTTAACTCAAGGAATTCATCTCATGTGTTGAACACATTCTCTGAGTCATATGATATTCAAATCATCTGTATCATTAGCAAACATTTTCATTCATTACATAGTGCAATGTGTTATCTATCAGCTGTTAACATGGGATGAAAGATTTCAAAGTAGAAAGGTTGATGAGTAATTATTTGGACATTTGTACTTAAAGGTGCAATTCATGATTTTGATGTGACAAAAACCTTGCCTCTTTTCTAGCTAAAATAAAAAGAATAGTACAACATAAATATATACTGAAAATATCACTTGATTCTGACCATTCGTTTCCAAGTTACAAGCTTTTCAGCATTTTGAAAATCCCCATAGGCTACGTGTGTTAAAGTTACTGTCGGGCCCCAACAATATAGAAAATGACACATTTTTCACTTTTTTCTCAAAAAATGCAAGCACATATGAAAGAATGGTTTTGGGATCATAACATATACCAGTTGAGGATTCTTATAAGCTAAAAAACAAAAATCGATTTTGATAGAGGTGACCTTGAGGATATGCTTATTCTGTTGGGCGCACTGATGTCACAGATTAGAATTCTGTATTCTGATTGGTCAATTGAGGTTGTTCCAAGTTACTCCCTGGCGTAAAACAATGCATTGGAGGTCAATGAAAAAGTCTACAAAATTTACATTTTCAGCTAAATTAATTTTTGTATCAACCCCTTCCTTTGATATATTGTTCAAATTGTGTATTTCATCTTTATCGTGAGTAAATATTAATAAATCAGAACGGAAACATAAAATATTGTTGAAATATTGGTTCACTCCATAGACATCGCACAGTAAGTTTCACTCCAGTAACAAGGACTAAGTACGCCAAATTCAACAACTGCGTCCGACAGAATTATGAGTTTTAGTTCATAGGTTATGAATGACTTAAAATCAAGTTTCAAGAAATAGTGTTTCAGCTTGAATATACACACTCGTATATGCATGGCAATGTTGAAAATACGACAGTATAGCACCAAATTATTCTATATTGACAAATTTTAAGCCTAATCAGACCATGGCCAGTGATCACCCTGCCCCCTCCCTTCTGCACATTCACACTTTAAAGGGGCAATTCATGATCCACCTTTCATGCTATGTATACCTTATGCCAAGCAGTGTACTGCTTACTCATACAATTTGGAAAAGATTCAAAATTGTAATTTCACTTTAAATGAAGTTTTGGATACAAATAAAAAGTCAATCAATTCTAAAACAACTTATCATTCAACACCTGAGGGCATATTACAGACTGTTCTGCCTAATGTCCCCAATGCAAAATATTTATCGCTTTCATTTTGGAAAAGATTCAAAGAACAAATAGATCTCATTCCAAATTCCAAATTGAATTCTTGGAATCAAATTCCAAATTGAATTCTTGGAATTTAATAAAGTCAATCAATTATAAACCAAACTATATATCATCACCTATCGTATACAACCTAGTACCCATAGTTTCAACAGAAATGGAAATCTTGGAATCACTCTGATAAAAATCAACCAATTATATGACAAACAATCTATCAACACCTTTTAACATCTGGGAACTGGCATGCGCCTACCTTTGCACCAATCAAGGACAAACCTAAATGCAACAAAGTCATATATGTGACCCGTCATATCGAAAGGTACCATAAGGATCCCAAAATCAAAATTGATTTTTTGGTCTCATCTAAAAGCTGAAATTTCAAGCTTTAAAATGACACCTTGCTTTTGGTTATTGGATATTCGGTTGCGAAGCTACATGCAAATTGGTAAAAGGCATTTTGCTGATTCGGAAAACTTTAGTTTTGAGAAAATTGAGTGTTTGTACTAAGTAAAACTTGAATGGAGAGAGGATTTTATCTTGATTTTTAACACATTTTTCTTATGTTTTGGATTTGGCACCTGATTAATAACACTTCAAAGATATCCTTTCTGATGAAATTAGAAATTCGACCTTGGACGTCATTTTTGACTATGCTCAGCTTCAATGGCCAGTATCTCGTAATTTACTATGCCCACCATAAGGTACCTTTCGATATGACGGGACACATATACACCCATTTTCAGGAGAACCAATTTTATGAACAAATTTCTTTTGAAAGATCTTCATTCCATATTCATCTTCCATTTCACACATCACGAAACGTACAAATGTAAGGCCCCCAAAAAAATTGCTGTGTTGCCCTCTGCGACAGACCCTATTCAAGAATTTAAAAAAAAATAAAAATAGGGTCCGGAAAGCACCAAATTTTGCTCAGATTGGGTGTTTTTTGAGAAAATATTTTGAAAATAGTGGAAAATGCACCCAAATTTCATTATTTAGGTGCTTTTTAAAAAAAAATATTTAAAACAACAATTATTTTCCGACCGACCGACTTATTTTTTTTAGAAATTCCACTTGAGGGCAACACAACAATTTTTTTTTTCTTGGCCTAATAATAATGTACACTGGTTTGGTAATCAATATAAAATGCATTTCAATGACCAATTCAAATGTACGTTTGGGCTCTATACGATGATGTGTGACAGAGCCCTTAAGCAGTGCTGCTGATCAGATTTTTTTGTTTTCACAATACCCAACTTCTACTCCTGATTACACTTCCTTTTGTAAGAGAAAATTAAAGAAAATACCCAAAAGTGCAGATATGATTTTGTTGCATTCACATTACAAAACAATACCGACCCATAAAAATCAACCAATTATGATTAAATAATATCAAGAAATGATTTAGTTCGGTGTCACAGTAAACAACATAGTAAGGTTTCCTTGGACATTTATAATGAAGTAATGATTTCAGGAAAATGATTCAAAATTTGATGGGAAATTAATTTCACATGTAGCACATGGTTTTTGTTGCATTTTGTCAACACATGTCAATCATATGTGGAGAACATTTCTGAGTCAAATGTTTAAATTGTTCCAAGTTATTTAAAAATTTTGGGCAAAGAATGGCCCAAATTGGTCACAAAGATTTTAATATTATTCATTTATTTTTCAATTTTCTCTTTTCTACAATCATGGGATTGGTTTCGACCAATTTTTGCCATATTTTCCTGCTTGGTTTAATTGGGGGTCTTCTTTTTTGGTGCTTGCACCTGTTTGTCCTTACCACTCACTGGTCTTTTAAACTCAATCTTTAATATTTTTAATGAATATGCGTTAGTTTTGATATTCTGTATTATGTGCAATATTATATAATTATGTAATGTACCAGTGATAAAGCATAATAAAATAAAAAATAAATAAAATAAAATAAAAAACTATGATTTGGACAGATATTTAAGCATTGACAAAACGTCTTCTGAATGTATAAAATAATAATTTAAATAAAATTTAAATCTAAGTATGACGGATTAACAATGCGTGAGACAAAGCGCACTACAAATCACCTGTATTGATAAAGTGAAAAAAATAAAAAACGACATACATTTTTTGCACCCCATCCAGAGAAATCCTCCAAGTTGAAAAGGAAGTAATTCGCATGAAATTTGAATTGCATATTAGGCAGATTTACTTTGAGGGATAGTACCTACCTAGTCCATTTTCAACACAATTCGCTCCATTCACACATGGGTTAGACAGGCAGCCATGTTTGAATACGTCACACTGTGGTCCCGTCCATTCCGCTGTGCATTCGCATCGATAACCATTTGTGCCATCAGTGTACTCGACACAATTACCAGAATTATAACATGGATTAGAACGACAGTCATAGAAATCACCTTCACATTGTAAACCTGAAATCAAACAAATATGAACGACACGAATTAGGCAGACATCGATGTTTGAACACATCACATTGAAGTCCTATCTATATCAGTAACATCCAAGGAATTTTAAAGGGAACCGAACCGGTACTCGCCATCAGTTTGATTTCATCGCCGTGTAAATCCTATGGGTTGGTAGCCATCTTGGATTGTCGCTCATGGAGGTTGAGTTATTGTACCTCTGGCATTTTACGGCTCCGTGTGCCACACTTCGAGGGTCTTCGCAATGGATTAGCAGGAAAATTGGCGTGCTTTGATCAGAGCAAGTTGCAATACACGCTAGTTGAAATATAGACATGGTTTGCGTGTAAAACAAAATGCACACGCTGTATATGCGTCAAGTGAAGATTTACGTGATCTGTCTGGATATTGGGCCTAAATCGAAAAAATACGGAGGTACAATAACTCTGCTCCATGAGCAACAACAACATGGTAGAGAATATTGGTTCCCCTAAAAATTCCTTGGTAACATCAGTTTAAAAATGGAAATCTGTACTCATTCTGTTAACCCTAATGGAACCTGCCATCTTAGATTGTGCCTCCTGGAGAGTGAGTATACCTCCAGCAATTATCGGTTGTGTCCATTACTGACATGAAAATAGCTAAAAGGAAAAATAATCTGCTCCTAAACTTACTTGATTCTGTGGAGAACTTACCCGTAAATCCCGGTGTACATTGACACGAATAAACGGTTGACCATTGGACGGCACAGGGCTACACATGCCACCATGGAAACAAGGTGGTGGGTCGCAAACATCTGTATCCACTTTATAATTGGTGCAATGGTAATCTGGCAGGCAAAACCCCCCTCCCCTACCAGCCCAGTTTCAGAACTTACCTGTAAATCCCGGTGTACATTGGCAAGTGAAAGGCTGGCCATTGAAAGGCACAGGGCTACACGTTTCCCCATGATAACATGGCGGTGGGTCGTAAACATCCGTATCCACTTCATTATTGGTGCCCCATTAACAAGGTAGGATGAGACCCAGCTGGGTACAGAACTTACCCGTAAATCCTGGCGTACATTGGCAAGTAAACGGTTGGCCATTGGACGGCACAGGGCTACACGTGCCGCCATGGAAACAAGGCGGCGGGTCACAAACATCCGTATCCACTTCACAATTGGTACCATATGGCAACCTGACAGGCAAAGCCTCCCCCAGGTACAGAACTTACCCGTAAATCCCGGTGTACATTGGCAAGTAAACGGTTGGCCATTGGACGGCTCAGGGCTACATGTGCCACCATGGAAACATGGCGGTGGGTCGCAAACATCTATATCCACTTCGCAATTGGTGCCACGGTAACCAGACAGCCAAAGGCTCCCCCAGGTACAGAACTTACCCGTAAATCCCGGTGTACACTGACAAGTGAACGGCTGGTCATTGGACGGCACAGGGCTACACGTTCCCCCATGGAAACATGGTGGTGGGTCGCAAACATCCGTATCCACTTCGCAATTGGGGCCACGATAACCAGGCAGGCAAAGCCTCCCCCAGGTACAGAACTTACCCGTAAATCCTGGTGTACATTGGCAAGTGAACGGCTGGCCATTGGACGGCACAGGGCTACACGTTCCACCATGGAAACAAGGCTGCGGGTCGCAAACATCTATATCCACTTCACAATTGGTGCCACGGTAACCAGGCAGGCACAGGCAATCATAACGGAATACCCCATCCAGGCAGGTACCACCATTCTGGCATGGCTGGCTGAGACAGCTGTCGATGGGTTGGTTGCATGTTGGGCCTTCGAAGCCTGTTGGGCACTCACAACTGAAAAAGAAATGTCATAAATGTGTCACAGTCATAGTTAAAGACCATAAATCTTGACATTGGTCCAAATTGGATGTATCAAGTTTTCCGAGAGATACATCAAATCAAAATGGCCGGCAAGCACCTGAAAAAACTTTAATACCTGCTTTGTGGCTAAATTTTATATTTTTTTCTGACAAAAAATTGACTCATCAAGAAAGATAATTTTGTAAAAGTACCTTAACATGGGAGTGTGAGACAAACATTTTTTGTATTTTGGGGGCCTTCCGTATCGGACATATTGTACATCGGCAATATTCCCCACCCAAATTCTGAAAAAAATTGAAGTGACTTGCAATATGACAACATAAGGGGCGCACAATTTGATTTTCAGGCGGGGGGAGCATGGAAGTTGGGGTCGAGTCAAGGCAGCAAGATTTTTTTAAAGCCACCTTTCGCAGCAAAGTTTTTTTTATTGAGTTTTTTATGTTTTTCTTTACCTTGAAGTAGTTGGGTAAAGTTTTTTTTTTCTTATTCCTCTTTGGGTCAAGATTTTTTTCAAAAAAAACTTCAATGCCACCCCCCCCCCCCCACTCTGAGAATCAAATGTTGCGCCCCTAACATACACAAAATGACAACATTGTATAACTGAATAAAGCTTACCTGAATCCGTTGATCAGATCCATGCATACTTGATGATCAAGACATGGTCGATAGAGGGCGCACTCATCAATATTATTCTCACAATGCGTTCCATTGAATCCAGGTTGACACATACATTCATACGCACTCGGGGCTGGTTGGTTACAGAGGGCGCCATTTAGACAAGGATTACTAGAGCATTCGTTGACGTCAATCTCACAGTTTATCCCAGAAAAACCTGAAAAATCAAGAATTGGAAAAAAAATTATGGAAGCAACCAACAATAAAACATGACTAGTATTAAAATTACATGCAAAACCACACAAGCTGGTCTTTAAAGGTGTAATTCATGATTCTGATGTGAAAACTAGGTAATGAATAAAAGGAGATCATCATAACTATATGCTGAAAATTTCAATTGATTCCAACCATTCGTTTTCAAGTTATAAGCTTTTCAGCATTTTCAAAATCCCACATTTTCTCACTTTTCTCAAAAAATGACAGCATATTTGAAAGAGTGGTTTGGGATTTTGTAACATATACCGGTCAAGGATTCTTACAAGCTATAAAACTCAATTTTGATAGAGATGACCATGAAGATGAAAAGTGGATCATGCATGAATTGTCCCTTTAAGAGCAGAAATAAGATCTCGAAAAACAAAGACATTTTAAGCATAAAATGGTCTCCCCTGCAAAATGACCAATCCCCTTTCACAAAGTCTTTTTACAGAAAAAGTAAATTTTATTATTTGGAAACAATTTTTATCAAAGCGTAAAAAAAATAAGATAAAAAATCTTTACCTGGTGGACAAGTGCAGTTATATCTGTTGATGTAGTCATTACAAGTAGCTCCATTCTTACATGGGTCTGAACCACATTCATTGATTTCACTCTCACAGACGTCACCATAGAAACCAGGGGAACAATAACATGTGTATCCACCTACATTAAAGAAAATAAGATGGATAAATAAATACAAATGACTTGGTTAGTGGATGAAGATTCATAGGGCCTTGAATGCTTTGATTGCCACCAAACAAAGGATTGGGACTAATGACCTTTCTCAATTATGGCATATTTTACATATCATTGTAACTAACTGACTGAAAATGGTACATAATTATGGATAATTCTGAAGTGGTTGGTCATGGCAACAATGGTGAATGGACGTGAACAATATGCCGTATAATACATCACATATTGGGCCTCTATCACTCTCTAGCAAGCCACATAAGCCTCAAACCCAGCAGGAAGGACAGAAGGGGTCCCATGATTTTTCTGGTAGGGGGGTCTACATCCACATTTTCTTAACAAAGAGGCTGGAAATCAATGATGGCATCTGAAAGAAGATCCTGGGGAACTAAAACCCTTCTTAAAATGAACTATTAGGAACCAACTATTAGCACAATTGGAGTTTCTAAGGCAATTATTTTACAAAACTACACCTTTGCAAGTTTCACATGAAATTATGATTAAAAGAACTGGTTTGTCAAAAGAGAATTTTGAAACTTACAAAATCACACCTTTGCAAGGTTCACATGAAATTATGATTAAAAGAACTGGTTTGTCAAGAGAGGATTTTGAAATTGCTCTTGCTTGAAATAGGACTCTTGTCATATAATGAGGATCCTAAAAGTCACTCAACCCTTTGCACCATTCCATTCAGTACCCATTCTCCCATTGGTACTAAGTTGGGCACGTTACACGCATGATGCGTTACACGTAACAAATAAGTGGTAAACGTGTACACGGATGAAACAAAATCTTTTCAAAGGCACGCACAATTATAACTAACTATGTCACAGTATCGCTAAAATCTGAAACTCGTATCTGTTTACATGTGAAAACAACTACTTCTCATGCATTTTGTCAATTTTTTTGTAAGATTCTTAAGATTATAAACTTGATTTTTTGTTTTAACGTTCACCTTTTTAGCAAAAAAATGAATTTTAATTGGTAAAATTTCGATATTACTTTGCGTATAATTCAGACTAATTCGTAAGTGCCGATCGATCGCCGCCATCGTTTCGTTTCGTTGGTTGGAAATTACTTCTTGGTTTTGTCAATTTAGTGCTGGGCAATATAACTAAAAATCGTTGCCCCGAAAAATGGAAAAGATCGTAATTATAATATAGTGTTTCCCCCGCGCTGCAAACCTGAAAATAGGCGGGATTTCACGCATACCACCCAGCACTAAATTTGATTGATATCACATGCGTGGACAGTGACATACTGGGAATTGTGGGTAATTGATATCTGATCAATAACAATATGGCGACATGTGCAAGAAAAAAGTTGTCTGCTAGGGGGTAGATACCGTCCGAAATTTGCGTCAATCTACGGCATCAAAGGACTAAAAACATAAATCTGTGAATATTTTACTCAATTACTTTCTATCTAATGTCCGAGGGATATTACTGGGCGTGTAAACTTAAAAACTTGGTAAGCTCCCGGGGTTAAGCTTCAACTGTCGGCAATGCTGTACGTTCTGCCATTGACCCAAAGTTGCTTTGGTTTTGAGTCGTATCTCATACGTGTACACGTTACACGCACGCATTCATGAATACGTTACACGAAAGAGAAAATACACGGAATAACCCATCCTAATTGGTACAAGGCAAAATAACACCATAAGGTTTTTATTTCATCTAGGGAAAAATTATTACTGATGTAATATCACATCATTCTAGATACATACCTATTGGATTCTCCACACACACTGAATTTTCACCACATGGATTGAAGTTACATCCTCTGATAACAGCCTCGCATCTCTCTCCAATGAAACCTTCCTGACAGTGACACCGGTAAGCTTTATCAAGATCCTCACACGTACCACCAAAGAAACACGGATTTGACAGGCATTCATCAAAATCTTCATTACAAAGGCTGCCAAAATATCCTAAAAAAAGGAAAAAATAAAAAATTAAGAAATAAAAATTCAAGTGTTAAAAATAACTCCCACTTAATTAACACTCAACCAAAGGGTGTTTTAAGTTCTTTCCACAATTCATTCAAACTTTTACTTCCACAGCTTTTAAACACCCACTGAGTGAACCAACTGCCATAGACTTATATGATAAAACTACTGATGGAAAACTTGCCATAGAAAATTTATTATATTGTCGAGGTGCGGATGAAAAAGACCTTCAGAAAAGGGATAATCACAGCTTGATGTCAATGTGAACAGATACCACTTTGACAATATTCTTCATTCCCAAAATACAGTTTGAAAAGACAGGAAATTCTAAATCTTTACCACACAAATGAATGTAGTAGTGGAGTAACCTTGGTGAACATTCCATTGAGTTGCTCATATTTACTGAAATGTTGCTGTGTGTTATGGGAAGAGCTTTAATCACCCTTTGACACTCAACTATGAAAGACTGGTGTTATCGTTTTTGGGAAACTTTTAATTCTGTAACTAAGCTCAAACAAATAAGCTCTAACAAACCTATTCAAAGTATACATTTTGTAAAACAGACTTGCGTGCTGAACACAATGATGGGGTCAGTTTTGGGCCAAAAAAAGTTGTGAAACTGTCAAAAAAACATGTTTATGGCCCATTTTTTTTGGAAAGCTTAATTATAATAATATTTACGTTGATAAAATTTTAAACTATTTTATTTTTTAATATTTAGCAAATGTCTAGGATTGGTTTTCCTTAAACTTTTGCTTTTATCTTTAAAATTTGACCAAAACTCAACATTATTTTTTTGAAAATTGCAAATCTAACAATTTAGAAATATAGAATTAGGTAATTGAATATTGTAGGTATTTGATTTCATGATATTACAACCCTTGCATTTGAAAAAAATACTAAACAAAAATAATTTCCTGCAATAAACATTTACAATAACTTACCCTCAAGACATATGCAGCTGAATGCACCCACGGTGTTATTACACAATGCAGTACGCGTAGGATGGCATGGACTCGGACTAGCCAAACATTCATTCACATCCCTCTCACACATCGAACCCTGGTAATTGGGTGGACACTCACATCGATATCCATTCACCAAATCAACACAGCGGCCTCCGTTGAAACAAGGATTCGAAACACATTCGTTGATATTTGTTGTGCAAGTCTGTCCTTCCCAACCAGCAGCGCAAGCACAAGTGAAGGTGTTGATGCCGTCCACGCATTGCGCTCCATTTTGGCAATTATGCTGCACGCAATCGTCGATATTTATTTCGCATCTTGTGCCTTCGAAGCCAGGTTGACATACACAATTATAGGAATCAAAACGATCTTGACAAATACCCTGGTTTAAGCATGGCGCCGACGTACATTCATTGGTTTCCGTTTCGCATCTTGTACCTGCAAACCCAGTAGGGCACATGCATTCAAATGCATTGACTAAATCCACACAAGGAGCCTGGTTTAAACATGGCGCCGATAAACACTCGTTAATCTGAAGCTCACAGTGCAATCCATTATATCCCGGTGTGCACAAACACATGTAACCGTTAACATCATCGCGACATTGCGCTCCGTTTTGACACGGCCCACTTGCACACTCATCACGATTAAATTCGCAGTGCACACCGACAAATCCGACCATGCAAGCGCATGTGTAAGCACCAAGCGCATCGGTACAAGTTCCGCCGTTTTGACACGGTGATGAAGCGCACTCGTTGACTTCCTGGTTACATGTTGGACCTGTCCACGCAACCGGGCATTGGCAAGTAAAAGAGTTGATGTTGTCCATGCAGACGCCTCCCCGTAAACAAGGATTCGATTGGCATTCATTGATGTTGGTCTGGCAACGGTCACCTTCAAAGCTGGAGATATAAAATAAGAATTATACATGATTTTTTGGATTATAATTTATGATTAGACAAAGTTTGAAATTACATTTCTTCTATGTTAGTAAAGTTTTGTAGAAGAATATTTAACTATCAAGTTTCTAGAATATATACTTTGAGGAAATCAAACTTAATTTATTTCTCTCAGGAACGTGGTTGTGTGACTCTCTCATAATGCTAGCATCTATTAGTGTGTTACATATAAAGGCTAAAGATCCTGCCATACATCAATGTATTGGATCACCATACACCTAATACTTTTGGCTAAACAATGTAAACTGTGATGCCCGTTTTGTGCTTATCAAGACTTGTTTGAGGCCCGTTCAATTTGTTATACTTCCAGCGATATCCTTTAGCAAACATTCAGTATAATTAAAGTTTTAGCATATTCAAAACTGTTTATCATAGTGAACTTAGACAAAGGGACACCAACGTACGGATAATTAAGTTAAAGGACTGCTTACAAACACAAATGAACACTGGAGTATCAGGATATAAGGTGTGCAGTAGGCATATGTTTGTCTAATATGTTGATATATAAGACCGCCTTAAGCCATTAATGATTAAGAAAAGAGTGTAAGAGCTTGCATCTAAAAGTTAGTACTTGGCAGCAAGCATGAGCAATAAAAATTTTTAGTAAATCTGAAAATTTTTAATTTTATGAATGGTCTGGCAGTTGACTATGTTTGCAATCACATACCACTGCATCTTGGAATTAAGCTAATTGATTTTATTGCTTTCACTATCTCATTAAGTAGAAAACTCTTAAAAATAAAAAAAAATATTTTAATAAGCTTACCCGGGTTGGCATTGACAAGTAAACCTGTTTATTCCGTTAACACAAATGCCAGCATTCAAGCAAGGCTGCGATAGACACTCATCAATATCCACTGTACAATTCACGCCTCCCCAACCAGCAGAGCACGTACATGTGTACACGTTGATCCCATGCGTGCATGCTGCACCGTTTTGACAATATCCCAACGCGCATTCATCGATATCTCGTTCACATCGAGATCCTTCCCAACCAGGTTGGCAGGTGCATGAATATCCGTTGATATCGTCCACACAGAGGGCATTGTTTTGGCAAGGGTTTGAGAGGCATTCGTCGATGTTGATGTCACAAATAGGACCTGAATAGTGAATAAGGAAATAATAAGCTGATTTGGTACAAACATTCAGCAACCATGAAACAATATAGGTACAAAAATATATAATGTATATATCTGATCTTATTCGAGTATTAGCAAAAAAACGGGCTTATAGGTTCCAAAATTGGATAGAAAAAAATTAAAATTGTAGAAATTTTGAACAAAAATCTTAAAGTGAGGAAAAGTTTTGAAGAATAAAACATTGAAAATGGTGGGAAAAGGTGTGATAATCACAAAGCTCCTTCCACGGAAATTTGAGTATTTGATGGAAAATTCTACTGTTTCTGTCAAAATAACAGCTACAAACAGAAGCATCAACAATTACCTGTCTAAAGCTACATAAACAATTTGGAAATCTCTATAAAGGTCTCTGCAGTAGTCAGCTTTGAACCCGTAATCTCATAATTGCAATACTCTTTAACATATACTGTAGTAACCTCAAGGGTATTCATCTGTCCATCCAGAGGCACAGCTGCACTGATAGTGTGTAGTGAAGTCCCTACAGGTACAGCCGTTCATACATGGTTGTGAAATACATTCATCTATGTTGACTTCATAGTAACCTCAAGGGTACTCACCTGTCCATCCAGGAGCACAGCTGCATTGATAATGTGCAACGAAGTCCCTACAGGTACCGCCGTTCATACATGGTTGTGAAACACACTCATCAATGTTGATTTCACATCTAGCACCAGTAAAACCTGTAGACAAATAACATCATGGCTGATTAATTTTGTTTTGTAATTGAACAAATCATGTAAATGATCTAAAGAACTTGGTGTGAATAGTTCTAGCTGTTTATTTATTATTACAGGTCCTTGAAACTTGATTCCCGGTTTAGCATCACATTTTGTCAGCGCATAGAAACTGTTTCATTATTTTGATGATTTTCATTTTAGGCTAAAATCTACACCTGCATGTACTTTAAAGACCCAAATCCACATTTAACATTTGTTTACTGGTTTTTGACATCTCACATTTTACCAAAATGTATATCATTCAACTTCAAGACTTTTAAATGCCTTGAGCCATTAAAAATGACAGAAAAGGACCAATTCAAATAAATAATGATGTTTTTCAAGATTCTTGACCATCAAATGCGGCGGCAATCTCATAATGAAGGCAGGTGACAGTAAACCGAGAATTAGGTTTCAATGGACA